>JAHWFP010021488.1:9223-21314 GCA_023313725.1 Lithobius niger | reverse complement strand
TATAATGCGCGAGAGTTCCACCTGGCTTCACTTCTTACCTGCACTCGCAGGGAAGAGGTCGTCTTGCTGGTCTCCCTACTGTATTTGCTGTTTCGGCCAGCAATACATAGGTTCTTGGTTTTTAAACTTTTTAAAATTTTTAATTTTTAAGATGTGTCTGCCATAACATGATTTTGTGTTCCTTTATTTGTGTACGAAGCCTTTGAGCGGATATCCACACTTGATAACGGGGTGCAAATTATCCCCGAAACGTCGTGTTTTATTGTTTTTTTTACATGTGCACTTTTATAGGCTATATTTTTATCAAAAAGTCCGTGACAATGGTAGCAAGTCTAAACTTTTTAAAGAAGCCCTGCCAAAATTAGTCACAAAGTGTAGTAAGTGTAGTCACAAAGACGTTATCCCCAAAGCCAAAATTAGTCACAAAGTGTAGTTGTTTTACTCGATATGGTTATATTGGTTGAATGGTGGTCCGAGCTCAGCCTATACTTTTTTGAAGGACTGCTTATGACTACATCTTGCTTCCGCTTGACTGTCAGAACAGCTAAAATGCAAGATCTGCTAACTGCCAAACCTAACTAACTGCCAGACCTATACTAACTACCAGATCTGCTAGACCTGGTAACCCCAGTTCGGCCAGACCTACTAACTGCCAAGCCTGTTATACACCAGCGTCTATACCAGGCCTTCTGAACTGAGAGACCTGCTAGGCCCGCTAAATGCTGGTCTGCCAGACGAACTAACTGCTAGAACGGCCAGACCTGATAACTGTAGACCTGACATAACTGCTAACTGCTAGCGCTGCCAGACTTGAATATTGCTGTAGACCTGTCAGACCAGCTAACTGCTGTACATCTGCCACACCTAAATAGACACAAATCGATATAAATTTTATTAAGGAAAATCCTTAACTTTAGTTTATTACACAGAAAATTTACACGAGAGCATTACAACAACTGCAAAATAATTAAATAACTCAAAAAAAAAAAACAAAGGCAACACAACGAAGACAGCGACACAACACCAACAAACAGGTGGCTTCGACCCAACAAAGACAGTTTTGAAATTCGTTACTGGGCAGGACACACAGATGAAAGCAAATTTCCCGACAAATGT
This sequence comes from Lithobius niger, assembly GCA_023313725.1. NCBI lineage: Eukaryota > Metazoa > Arthropoda > Chilopoda > Lithobiomorpha > Lithobiidae > Lithobius > Lithobius niger. The sequence goes on along the minus strand of JAHWFP010021488.1, from coordinate 20,198 downwards.
GCACACAGTTGACGAAAGCACTCAAACCACACACTTAAGGAAAATTAGAAAAAAAGCCATCGGCGAAATAAGTCGTAAGCATCCACTCCAACGAAACGTAAATGCATAAAGGTGGCTTACTGAACTACGTTATTTCTAGTGTATAATTTTCGTTGATGGCTTATTTCCAATTTTTCTGCCATACTTCTAACTGTTAGCGCTGCCGACCTGCTAACTGTTAGCGCTACCACACCTGCTAACTGCTAGAGTTGCTAAACCTCCAGACCTGCCAGATGCACTTAGTAGTACCAGACCTGCTAATTGCTAGACCTGCCAGGCCTTCTAACTGCTCGACTTACCAAGCTTCATTTACTTGTTCTGCTCCATGCAGGGCCTTCTCTTGTCCCCTGCTATTGTCGGAGGTTTCCCGGTTCAAAGCCAGTCTGATAACTAGACTGCTTCCTACTTCAGATTATACAGTAAAGTTTTACATTATAAAAACTTGGAAACAAGGCAAACAAACACTGCGGCATAAACGTGCCTATTGTAGTTGCCTTAGCCGCCCTAAATCTGAATGATGAAGGGATTTATTAAAAAATACTGAAGCGATAAGCGTGTAACACTTAAGCATGTTATAATCTCCTGTTGGGTGACAATACAAACAATGGTTACAACAATAATTTTGCACTAACGAGCCACTTCAGGGCCACGTGCTTCTAGCTACAACCCCCATTTTAGAAAAAGGCACTTCCCCGATATGACGCATTACCTGTCTGCCGAAATTTAGATCCGGCAACTTTCCCTAATCAGATGTAGACGTAGTGGTTATAGCATGGATTTTGCAACAATGGGCCGGTATAAGCGATTTAATGCACACTTTTGGTAGGGCAACGTCCGAGGAGGATGTTCTTTACCTCCGAGGACGTCGCTCTACCAAAAGTGTGCATTTAATCGCTTATACCGGACCTTTTTGCAAAACCGTGCTATAACTTTTTATTACCCTACCTTCATTTCGTGTAGCAGCAGTGCCAAAAAGAAATACCGTTGTCGGAAGGAAGGAGAAGTTCTCAGTTCTTTGTTTTTCGAAAGCTCTAACAACAATAATTTGAACAAAAATGCTTTAACAGCATGCTTTGATATGACATTTCAAGCGTCGTATTGTTACAATTTCCATTGTTCGTCGAAGGGGACATTCGAAATAAAGCAACAGTCCGTTACCCTGAGCAACGATGCTTTAACAATACATTTTGATCGGTCATTCCACGTGGAATATTGTTAGTAATGTCTTGTTGTAGTAGTGTGCTGGGGCAAAATCTTATTTCCCTTGTTCGCTGAAGAAGCTCTTCGGAATCCACCAATATTGGCATTGATAGAGCTGTTGAAGTTGTTAAAGAACGCAATGTTGGAGGTTTAGAATGTAACACTGCGGAAAATTGAAAATATTGATCCAAACCAGTGTCGGATTGGACCGTCCGAGAACCCGGGAAACCCCAGGGAGGCCCCCACTACAGGAAGCCCTTGTTAATACAAAAAAAAAACTTTATTGAGCAATTTCACATGAATTCGCATAAAAATTGCATTTTTATTTTCAGGAAAACGTTTTAAATTCACGCATATTTCTTTAAAACTATACACTAGCTTTCTTGATCCGCCTACAATGCAGGAAACCATTCTTTCAAATTTTTTTTTAAAACTTAGAAATGAATTCATGTAAAAATTGCAACGCTCAGTTGCAGGAACATCTTTCAAATTCACGCCCTTTTCATGGAAAAACGTTAGCTTCTGGGGAGCCGCCCCCCCCCCCCCAACCGGCGTCACGTGTTCTAAATTGTATCTCCAAGTTGCAGAAAAATGTATCAAATTTGCGCCGATTTCTTACGCCGAGGCTCCCCCCCCCCATACCCTCTTCGCCCAGTGCGAGTGTTCCTGAGGTTTCTGCAGTATATTCCCGGATTGGCCCGACCCCTCCCAATCCGAATTTGATCCAAAGTAGCATATTGCTTTACAAAGATGGTCATACTAGTAGGAATTCTAAAAGTGTGCAGAATAAGTATGCAACCATTGTTGAGCATTGTTGCAACTGTGCGAATATCATTTTAACAATGGTCGGGACGAAAGTAAGGTAATAAGTGTCGTTATACCCTATGAGAATTAACATGGGAGCCTGCGGACTAGTTACTAGTCACCAGTAACACAAATTCAACGTTATTGAGGATACTTTTTCTCCATGAAGGACACGTTCCATTTTCGTGTTGACGTGATCTGCGTTACTGGACCCAAGACACCTGATTCAAACGATTTGCAAAGATTTCTATACCTCGTGGGGAATTTACACAAGTATGCTGAAATCAGGTTTAAGTTGGTTTCAGTTAAAGACACAGTCTGCTGGTGCGGCCTTTTTTTTTATCAACAATTATATTTTAACAATCGGATGTCTACAATCACACGACCTACTGTTACATGGCGGCGACACACTAGCGTGTGTCTAGATATAGCAGTCAGCTAAAATCAACGATCTTCTTGCACTTTTATGACATTGATTACAGTTTATGCACATAATTGAAATAAAACTATTGCTTGTCAGGGCACAAAGACTGCCCATTTTCAACAATTTTCAAGCTGTTTCGCCGCATAGGTATTTATCCTCGCCATCGTGAAATACACTCAGTTCTGTTTTTTTGTTAAAGTACCAAAGCTAGTGGCCATGCAACAACATGCAAGAATTAAACAAGGACTTTCTTACAACGTCTGAAGTGTGACAATCATTGAACTTTGCGGGCGGACCACTAGCGTGGTCCTTGATTGCGACTTAAGTGAAACTTTAAAAAATAATTTCGGACAATGAGAACGTGGATACTGACGTACGTGCCTAGACACACACTAGTGCATCACGATAAATCTAAACAACGTTGCAAAGAAATTGTATTCACGTCCAATTCACGAAAAATAAACCAACTGTAAAAACAAAGCAAAATAAACACAGCCAAAAACTGGTAAAGAGGCCACTAAGTTGAGAGTGGTTCGGCCCTTCAAAGGAGTGATATCAACACACCAAAACTAACTAAATATTGTAATACAAATTATAACAAAATTAAAACCAAACCAAAAACCCATAAAGAGGTGACTAAGTCGAGAATGGTTCGGCCTATAGGGAAAAGGTAGTAGCAAATTGTTGAAATACAATTTCTTGTTGACGTGGCACTTTATAGTACACATCTGCACAGTAGTGGAGTTGAGCCAATACACAATTAAAAAAAAGGAGTGATATCATATCAAATAACAAAACTGGTAAATGGGGCCGCCAAGTTCCGAATGGTTCGGCCCTTCAAAAGAGTGATATCAACACACCAAAACATTCGCCAACTTAATCGCACCGAATAATACTTCGGACGTTAAATGAAAACTTGAACATTGCTACCGAAAGTGCAATGGCGGCCCCTTTTACCAGTTTTGGGTTTTTTATATGTACACCTTCCTTCGACCGAAAAAAGATACGGGAAAATTGTATAAAAGTGTAAAATGTTAATTGTTATTTTTTAACTTACCCGATTTAACTTACCAAAAACACCTCAGTTAAAAAGTCGCCATTGATTCTGAAGGAACTGAATGATTCTTTTTTTTCCCAGTGAGACTTCGACCACAAAGGGGGAAAAAGAGGGAAAGTAGTAGTGTGGTATTGGCAAGAGAGGAAACAAATGGGCACATCTGGCCAACCACTTCCGTTCGATGTTGGTACATTTACCGCTGAGGGAGGAAGCGAGGCCAATTCCAGCGCCACTTTGGCACCGCCATTAAGAACAAATTGATCTATTGGCACACAAAATAAAATCAATTTTTCGTCGCAATTAGGAAAAATCGAAGTCACTGAATGAAGTCTACTGAATGATGTTTTTTTTTTTCTTTTTCTGAAGTTGAGTCGACCAGAAAAAAAGCCACCGGAACGTCGTTTCCAATGAACTGCGTACTTAAAATAGGAACTGTTTTCCGTCCTTTTCTTTTCACAATCTTCTTAGGGCGTTAACCAAAGGATTGAAGGTGGCGAAACACCTCCTGTAGCGTAAAGTCATTGTCATGACAATTAAATACGGATGCGAACCTACTTACGTTGCCTTTTGGACTTAAATATCAGACTGTCTGAGCGGCGAATTGAAGCTATACGGCCGTTGAATTGAAGCTGTCCGAGCAGGGGGCGGGGGCCCTTACCGCTGAGCTATATACGGCCGTGCCAGTTTGGCTCGGTAATAGGACCTCGGAATTTGGTTTCAAAGGTTCAATTCCCCGCTCAGGCAGTCGGGCATTTAAGTCCAAAAGTCAACGTAAATAGCTTTGCAACCGTATATAATCAACCCTTATCGAGCCTATTTGGCGATCCGTCCTGTTTAAGTGTCATGACAAGACATCTCTAATTTTTTTTTAAACCGCTGTAAATTAATTCACAACCAGCACAACATAAACCGTTTACCACCGAATCCCAAACCACAAAATCTACCGTTAGTTATCTCTTTCCAGTAATTTTCTATTAACTTTCTCAAAAACTGTTTCGATTCTGCCAGACCCTATTTCATGGAACAATTCTGTTTCTTGTTTCTTATTGTTATACTAGGGGAATTCCGTCCTCTGGAAAGGTCTAATAAACGTGTGGTTTTGTCTATCATGTGTAGGCAATGTCCATCATTCACCAAAGTAAGTTACTTTAATCATAATTTTACGCATACTGGCTAACAAACACTGATTTTTCGCTCGCTTCGCTCATTCAATCAGCGCATTCCCGTTAACACTGTAATATCTACTTTCCCTTTGCCTTCTGCCTGCAATGACAATTTGGTGTCACCAAATTCTATAACAGGCATTCCGGGCGACTGGTTATTTCCAGTTTAGCATCGTCTCGTTTCGCTTTTCACATACTAACTGACTCGTATCTCATTCCCCAAAAAGCTGTAGCTCTTTAACAAGATTTAGATGACTACGTATTTTGTCACCATTCCTTTATGAGTGCCATCCTATCCCGTTTAGTTAAAACTGAAAAGATTCATGGGAAATCCCAGATCGTTTCGTTTCTGTTGGTCGATAATGCGGTTTGTGTGTTTCTCGTGTTTATCGTGTTAAAATTGGAGAAAAAACGTGTCCCAAACGTCTCCGTCATACCGACAAAGCGATAAGCAAATACTCTTCACGCAAATACTCTTCACGCGATAAGCAAATACTCTTCAAATGAACGCTAACACGACACGAGACGAGGTGCATACAAACGACATGCGATTAACACACCAACCCCCAACTGCCAAACAATTAAAATTCCAGACCAGAACATAAATACAACACCCGCAGCAAGACCACGACCAGAATAAAAAGACCAAAACCTAAAATCACGAGAACAATCCCTCCTCGTGCACCAACACGAGAAGAGATGGCAGCAGGATGCCCCAAAACCCACAGTGCTGTCTATGCAGTACCATGCAGTGAGTGCACGGTCATTTACGTAGGTGAAACACACCGCGAAATCCCAACACGAGTCCTAGACCATATTACTGCAACAAACATGGGCGATGAAAAAAACGGAATCGCAATGCACTACTCTGAATCACTCCACCAAATCGAGTGGAAAGACACCTGAGCCCTACTCAAATCAAACACCACCAGGGACAACCACCTTAGTTAGAGCTCTGGAGTCCATCACAATTGCAACCTATTGCAAAAATACAACCAAACACTTATGAACATTCCGCCACCTTCCTACCCTAACGTCATGCACCTAGTACATCCAACGCTAGAGGACCAACTGAGAGACAAGTGGAAAGTCAAGGCCAACTCGCCTCCCAGCAGGCCTAATACAGATCAGTGGCAAAGAGAAAACATGCCAAACGCAGTAGCAACGAAGGAAAACTGTGAGAGTAGACCTAGCATTAAGAAAAAGGCTGACGAAGACAAACGTGTTGAGGCCCATAGTTTTAATAACAGTGGGCTTATTGTTTGTTGAAAATTCGCTGTACAACAACAGAGAGTGAACATTGAATTAGCGTGAGCCTGAAACTATGTCTAATAACCTTCAACGTAGTAAACCGCATAGCATCTTTCTAACTTGATGCATGGAAAAATCAAAACAATAGATTGGGTTTTAAAACGGTGTCAGACATTCGTGTTTCTGAAGAACGGAGGTGCGTGGATTGAACGAGTAAAGCGAGCGACTCCCACGTAAACTAAACCTTTTCAGTGTGTTTTTCCCTTTGCTCTATTAATCTAACGTTCTGCAGACGTTTCTCCAAGAGAGGGATCATCCGAAAGTGAAGTGATAAGACGCCCATGGAAAGCAAGAAAACCCATATAAAGTGTATACTAACACAAATTACAAGTCATGTGTGGTTCTTGGTGGTTACATTGATTCAGTTACGTTTCTGAGGAAATGTTTGCGCTGATTGAGTGAGCGAAGCGAACGAAAATCAGCGTTTGTCATCATAACAGCGCTTTTCTGATAAATTGCTTGATCTTTTTGCTTGCCTCGTTGGACGTAAAAAAATAATATTGACATTCTCTCGAGACAACCGATATCGCATACTACACTCTTATAATTTGCTTGATAGTTTTTTTTTATGTGGACGTCTGTCTGTATCATAAGTGTTGCGGCAAGAAATCTCCGCGAGCGTAGCGAGACGACGCGGAATGAGCGAGCGAAGCGAGCGACTCCGCCAGTTCAAATAAATGTTAGATTCAAAAAGAATATGTTTCTTCAAACAACCATTACTTTTGCAGGCATTACTTCTTGAAATATTCTTAAAACTAGCCATCTAAGGGGGGGGGGGGGCTATCCTAGTATTACCAAAGCCTGCTTTTTCCAGCAATTTTTTCTATTAAAACAACCAGTATAACTGGTAAAAAAAAAAAAAAAATGTAAAGAAAATAAAAATTTTCCCGAATTATTTGACTCTCAATTAGTGACAAAACAATGTTGGGTGGGAGAAAGAGATACGCGTTTGCAGAACGATGAAGGTAAGCCACAGCAATCGTGACGGAATGTGACGGAATGTGACGGAATGCGACGGAATGTGGCGGAATGTGACGGAATGCACGGCTGTTGCAGCTTAAAAGCTGTTTCCGCAAGTGTGATTCTTTTTAATTTACAGAAGATACAACAGGTTCAAGCGTGTATAAACCCTGTTCGTTTTATGCCTATCTGTTGTAAAAATCCATCATCCTGACCATCGGTAAATAAACGAATCCATCGACCGATACCAATGGACTAAATTTCCAGAATAGGTTCAAGCTTATATAACCCTGTCCATTCTACATCATCAGGGCCTTGCGTATTAGTACGGTGCCCGACCGACGGCCGAATTTTGCTCATGTTCAGATGGCGATGAAACGCCGAAGGAAGAAAAAATAATCAAACCATCGGCTGATACCAACGGTTCGCCGATGGTCGACCATTTCGCGTTAAAATCTATACATATATTCACCATTCAGCTGTAAGAGAATTGGCACACAATACGAACTTAATAAAAAGTACTAAATTCAAAGAAAATGAAATGAGTTAAACTTTTACTAGGCAGGTAGCTCGCAGACCTCTTCTTCGTGTCCGAGCCAGGTCTGGTCGCCTAACCGGTTGAAGGACATAGACCTTGTTGAATCGGTGCAGCGTCACTTGGCCTGAAATACCTCCCTTACGGCGTACGTCTGCACAGAGTGGAACTAGAGTCACTTGAACTAGGTAGACTGTGCGCGGACTTACGTTTGACTTTCAATATCGTTAGAGGTTTCATGGCGGTTGATATGCCTTTCTTTGACCCATACCTTACCAAAAACACCAGATAAAATCACCAAAATCGCCACACCTTGATTCTAGGAAGAATTTCTTTGCTGTGAGGGTGGTTCACACTTGGAATTCCTTCTCTGAGACGACTGTGCGTGCGCATACGGTGGAAAGCTTCACCACACTGTTGAATAATTATAAATCATGCCTCAGACGTTTTCTGAAGGGGCCAGCTTTTGTGCTAGATTTTCCGGTAACTACTCCCCGTTGACTTTTAAATACCCATTGTTTTGGGCTCTAATAAGTGGCTTTGGCCTTCGGCCTCCTTACTATTTTATACATGGTTAAAGCCATTATTATTATTATGATGATACACCAAGACTTTTCTGGCATGTTCAACAACAAACTTCAGAATTATCTTGCGATTTGATCAATACCGATCGCGTCATGAATTGACGTCAACAAAGCCTGCACGCCTTTGACCGATGCATGTTTATCTGTTGTAAAAACCCAGCGTCGTGACCATCGGTAAATAAACGAATTCAATGCCGGTGGGCGAAACTAAAGCCGCTTCCACACTGGACCCCGACGGCGGTGTTCGGGGTTCGGGCCCGGACTTGTGCCCACAGGCAAAACCCGATACCCTTCCTTCCTTACTCCTTTCCACACTTAACTCCGACATCGCATCCAAGGCCCGGAATTTAGTTAATCTTTCTCGCGCTACAACATTTATGGCGCTATCTTTGTTCTTTTCTCCTCTCCTGCCCCCTCCTCCTCCTCTCCCTCTCCTCCCCCACCTCCCGGCCGATGCACCAAATTAGCTGTAGGGGTTTTTAACACGTGTGACAGCTCATCAAGTGCCAACCCCACGGTTAAGGGACTTGCTTGAAAACGTGTCGTTGTGATTATCAAGGGGTTGCGGGAATTCCAAATTAACCTTAACTGATGGAACAAGGCTAGTAGTCGTGGTTCAGTTTTGGTTACGCTTTAATTGTAAAACATGAGCTAGAGTATGCTCCGGCTCGTCTGACATTCAAGGGCGACACTAACCCTGGCTTAGGGCCTAAAATGAAATGCCAAACGGCATGAGGCTTACTTGGACGAGATGGATTGACAAATTTCGGGTTAATTCAAGTTTTCACAGCAAGGCAAAATAGCTACAGGGTTGCGGTGCTAAACTAGCAACAGGGTTGCAGTGCTAAACTAGCAACAGGGTTGGTCCGGTTTGATGTTAAGTTTGGGGAAACGGGACAAAAAGGGAAAATATCTAATTAAAGTGGCCAAAATTACCTTTCGATGCGGGGAGTTGGAGAGTTGGTGGCGGAATGAATTTAAGGTTCATACCTAATTGTTGGGAGCACCCGGCAGAAGACCAAGCGAGCTCGAGCCGTTACAATTGACGTCAAACATTAAGTACAGACAATTCACAGCCATATTGTTACAACAATTATTAATATAATAGCATCATGTCAACTAACAATGAATATTAATTATTTTGAAGTGACAATGGGTCATTACAATTTGACGTCATGTGGATCTTGAGCTTGGCAGATTTCACAAATGACGTCATCGGCGTAACCTTGCTGGGTTGGCACAATTTCAACGTTGAAATGCGAAATTAAACTCGCAACACTGCTTTCCCTCTATCTCGCTATTGCTTATCAGCGCACCAAGAGTCAAAACGTATTCCTTAAGTGCGGGCCCGCGCTCCGACCCTTTCCACACTGAAATACGGGGTCGGGGTCGGGGTCTGAAGTCCGCGACCTCGAGCAGGACTTGAAAGTCGGGGCCGGATCCGGACCCAAGTCGGAGTCGAGTGTGGAAAGGTCAGCCTCGGGTCCGGACTTTTTTTTTTTACCAGTGTGGAGGGGGTATTAGCAAACCATACGAGATGTTGCATCACCAAGTCGATGCGTCGGTCTAACAATATTATGTAGGAAAAGTTCGACCGATAAAGCTTAAAATCTACTCTCTTGAAAGCTTTTTCCGTAGTGTTTCCATCAATTTAGAAAAAATATATATATATATATATATAGGTTCAAGGCTTGTATAAACCCTGTTTGTGCTTAAACAAAAGTTAAGGTTGATAACGTCCATTTGAAATGGTAGATGCCCAGTTGGGTGATTGCCCTCATGGGTGCACTCAATTTCGTTTTACTTCTTCCCAAGACGGGGTCAAAGCAGACGACTGCAGCGTCACTCGCTTCACCGCAGAAACACCAATGAAACTTAAGCGCCCATACTATTTGAATAAATATTCCAGCTGAGGACGGGTTACATCAATTTGGTTTCGAGGCACGTGCTTCAGCCTACACTGCGACGGAAAGAAAACCTTAAAATTCGGAGTGGTTGCCACATGGCCACAGAATGAATACTCGTGGCAATTTCCTGTGGCAATGCGTCCGCGGTTTTAGAACTGCAACACGCATAGCCAAGGACCTTTCGTCGAGAATATAGCATTTCTGAATGTGTATTACATCGATGGGGATCACACAAAAAACCAAGAAAGCGTATGGAAACGACGAATAAAGTTGAACAAGTCAACCATTTAAAAGATTGAAATCGGTCCATTGTACATCCTACAACGTTTCCCATGCGCACTCGCCAAAAATTGTAAAACCCTTATTTCTATTCGACTATGAATCTCATCTAGTAGTCTTTAGAAGACAAACCACAAGGACGTATCTATTGTGTGCCTGGTGTATCTTGAGTCCTGCAAGTATTTTGTGTGCGGCTGTATACGTCTTCTGGAGTGCGTGGTTTTAATTGATGGCCGCCATTGTTTTTGTAACCATCTTGGATATCAACAAGGCACTCTGCTACTGAAAACGTGTAATCGATTATCTGTGTTCGTTCTGCGGAGAACTCAGGATAGGCCGCGGACACTATAGTAACGTATATTATTACTATAAAAGTTTAAGATACACGCATCACTAATGGTTTTTTTTTAATTTGTCTTGGAGCTGCATGCATGGAGGAAGCAATCCTGGATGGAGAATTCAACATTCCAAATGAAGTTACAAAAGTTGGGGGAAACAGGCCCTGCGGAAGCTAAAAAAAAAATAGTGGTACGCCGAACGGCAAGTCATTCCTCTACCCATTTTCTCATCTATGACAAGATTTAGATTTGGGGTTTGAATAACATCTCTGTAATGTGTGGTGCAGTGGCAACCCGGACCACTGCACTGTGACTGAGATTGGCGCTAATGACCACGTTGTCGACGCGCCATTAAGCCTCAATTCCCCCCCCCC
>JAHWFP010021486.1:0-21123 GCA_023313725.1 Lithobius niger | reverse complement strand
AAATACTGAAATCAATTTCCCTGAGTTTTCCAGAGTAGATGAAGTCATTTTTCAGGCTATTTGACTTCGTATAGCCTGGAGTAATTCTAGGAAGGAATTTTTTTCACCCATTGTTTTATGTTAAAAAGGCTGAAACGTTTAGATGGGAAATACATTATTTAAAATCTTAATTTTTCCTCTGAGTTTTCCAGGTTTTTTTGTAAAGAATCGGTGAATTACCTGAGTTTCAAAGATAGTTTAAAATTCCCCTAAGTTTTCCAGGTTTTTCAGTTGGTGGGAACCCTGGCAGAATCAACAATTTTTGCAGAAAAAAAGGCTAATTGGTATATTGTTTGACTGAATTATAGTCTCTGGGAATATACGTGTTCCCATTTTAGTTTCTACAGAGGTCAAGCTTAAAGTAAATAGGGACTAAACTTTGTGCTTGATTTTGTAATACAAAAGAAAAAAACATTGCACTAAGCGTTTAACTTTATGCTTCATTTTGTGTCACAGTATTAACTCAAATTGCCGCAGCATTGTTGCTTTGTCGCCTAACGGCTAACCATCATTTAAAATATTAGTTTAAATGGTACTTTTAGATACATGTAGTGAGTGTGATGCTGTATATATTGGCGAACACGAAAGGGAGTTGTTGAAAAAGTAAAGCAAAACTTGGCGGATACTTGAAACAAAATGAAACCAACAACATCATATCTCACGACATGGATACTTCTCACAGAATTGTGTGGAACAGAACATCAACCCTCCTTGTGCATAATTCCAAAAATGACTGCAGTGTCGGACTGCCCCCCCCCCCCCCCCAGGACCCTCTGCGCGGATCCTGAAAGGTCCCCCCTTGCCCCTTTATGTTTTCAGGGCCCAATATATTGCGAACTCAGCATACGATTTTACCTCTGAGAAGAACCTGGAAAACCCAGGCAGGGGGTCTGGGGGAGCACAGTAAGCTTCCCCTGCGGGGTCCGGGCTGGAGCCACGAAGGCTGAAGCAATTTACACTATCTTAGTGCCTGTTTCTGCCATTTTCAGGCTTCCAGTGAGCACATTTGCAACAAATTGTCAAGGAAATTTTGGTGATTTTTTTCCTATTCGTTCTTCAGGATGGCAGGTTTCGGAAATACTTAACTGTGCCTAAATCATGTTTTTTAGGCATTTTCTTTGCGAATTAAATTATTAGAGTTCAGTTTAGACTTTTGGGCTATAGTGAATGACGATGAAATGCTGTGTCCCTCCTGCCAGATGCAGAAATTTTTTTAAAGGACTATCGAAACGTACAAAATAGTGAGATCTTCTTCTCAGTTTTATCCCATACGACTAGGCCTAGAGGTATTATTGCAAACAATTTTCATATTTTAAAGCAGCAAAGTTTTGTCCAAAACAATTTAAGGTATTATTGGAGAAAAGCTCACTTTTGAAACGGCAAACTCCATTTTCATTTTTTCTCGCTTGATTTAGGGGAATATTAGGGTGGTTTTTGCCGTCAATTTCGGGCCGAAATTTGCCCTCAATTTCGGGAGTATGTTTGGAGGAAACATAACTAATTAATTATCTTTCCTCGAAAGTCTCGTGGCTGGAAGGAGAACTGCAGGTAAGCGACCAGAAACGATCAGGGGCAGCGTTTCAGTTACTGGCATGCTGCACAGACGTGTTGCGAAAACTAATGGAAAAAAAAACCCGCATCATAAACTTTAGTTTCAAACTGACCGAATGATGATTATAATTAAACAGTATTCATGGCAACATGAATTTTCAGTGAACATTTATTCGATTTTGTAAATCGTCAACTCGAAATTGCCAATGATGTCTTCTCGGACAGTTAGGGGGAGAAGCTCGCCCAGTCTCCATGGCCCTGTATATTATGATAAAGCTCCCCCCCCCTCCCCGTTTATATAATTTAAGGTATATCTTAAGATACCGTAACGTTACTCCAGACAAATCAATGTCAAAAAAAAGGTTTGCGCCTAATTCTAATTGGCTGTGCTACTTTTTTTTTACCCTTCTTTACTGAATAAGAACACGAAGAGTGTACTGAAGTTGGCAGCGGCAAGAAGCACGTCTGCTGCTCTCCGTAGTCTGATCCAATGAATGGGACAGCAGCTTCACATGCCGCCTGCTGACTTCCTTCCCAAATATTTACAGGTTTTGAGCCCTGGCTTGAGGCCGTTGGGTCCCCTCGGTGATTACCGACTAGCTGACCTGGCCAGTCCAACACTGAATGACTGACACTTGAGGGGATTAGAAGCTCTTGCGATCCAACATCAATTAATGACAAGGACACCCCCCCCCCCCCCATGAACCTCCAGGGACATTATCCTGACATTAAATTCTTCATCAGCAGGCTATTTGCTGAACAACTCACTTTTACGTGACACTACCAGCGTGTTAAAGCAGGCCTGATAATTTCAGTAGGAGTGCATACAGTGGGAGTAAGTACAGTTATGCAGACAGAAGTTCACGTTTAATAGCAGCTTGACGAAAGTGTGAGAAATGGAAATTTATTTTTGGATTGATGCCTATCAAAAATTCAGGATATTGATAAGTTTTTGACTTTTAATATTTGAGTGTCGTTTGTGTACATTTAACGTTCATGTTGTATAGAACATTTGTTTTTACTTTTGTTTTCCCTCCTTCCAAATTTGTTGGCTCCGTTGCGTTTCTTCTTTTAAATTCGCAAAACTAAAACATAGTTGATAAACGAATCTAAAAAATTGAATTGTATTCATTCCGAGTGATGTGATCATGCTGTTGTAGTGTAGCCGTGCTTCTGATGAAGATGGTTAGAACAGTCGTTTGTATTGTTACTTCTTTTACAAATGTATACCACAGAAAATTCAAGAGAGCTGGTGATGTTTGTTTGTGACTTTGTGTTTTCCTTTTTTCTCCAAGTATGTCATTCGGTAGTCACCGATTAACGGTGTTTAAGATCTAAAAAGTTTGTTATGCCTAATACTGGCTTAAGTTTTGTTATTTGTATTAACAATGGAATTTGAAAAATTAGTAATACACAAATCTTATTTTCTACTACTTCAAATTAAAAAAAAAATTCACCATGCAGAATCACTTTAACAACGTTTTTCGATAGGCATCATGAATCTTAAGTTGTAATATAAATCCTCCTACCTGCTTCAGGCTCTTCCACAAAGCAGCGTCTTTATAATTTACATCATTCTCAGTGCTTACCTGGTTGATGGTGCATTTTGAACCGCGTCGGCCACATAGCCCTCTCTGTTCACCGGGTAGCACCTGTCGCGTGTTCTCTTCTGTTGGTGAGTAAGCTAACCAAATTCACAGTTAATTAGGAACAGGATCGAAGGATTTGAGGGGCCATGTAGGTTCATCAGTTGTTCCTTTTGCCAACTAATGCTGAGAATGATACAATTTATAAAAACGCTGCCTTTTGGAAGAGTCTGAAGGCGAAGGAGGACTATTTACAACTTGTGTCGTGATGCCTATCGTAACACGATAGACCGAAAGGCTCATCGAAAATTCGTAAAGTACAAAAGTATTTGTATTCTTTGAATTTGAGGGATAAACGTTGATTTTTTTTTTAATTTTAAAAAGCCTTGGAGTTTTCCTGTCCCTCACCCAGGCTCCACCCCATGGACCCAATTGAGGGATTTCTTGTCACTGCTGAGGCCAACTTTCCACAGTCCCAAGTCCGCCTTTGATAAAGAGCAGGGCTGTGTTTTTAGGAAAACGAAAAAATTTAAGCAACCATACTCATGATTCTGAGCACAGTTTGTTACCTCCAATACACACAAACCTGTGAACTACCTGAACAGAGTGTTCCAAAAATGTCGGTTGAGTGAAACTGAGTTAACCATTCGATGCGACTAATGGCTCTTGGCTCTATTCAGAGTCAATCGATAATCCATCTGGAGTCGGTCAATAAACTGTATCTCGTGTAGGCTCAAAATTCTGCTAAAATCAAGCTTCTTTGCACCATGTTACAATTGGTAGCTCCCATAATCCCTCAGTTACTTTCAAAGTAACAGCACTTCCTTTGAACATACACCTTCGGAACGACGGGTGAAAAAGTAATTTTCCGAACAGAAACATCTTTATGTAATATAGTGTGTCCAAGCAAGCTTTGAAGTACTTGTCAGACACACCTCTCTTTTGACATTTGGAATGCTCCGTCACAGCTATCGAATACACTGTTTTGGCATTACCGGCCTCTCTCCAGTAGCACGAGGTTTGTTAGTAAATCTATGGTGGTTTTTGGACGTTACCGATTGCCAAAATAAAGAGAGCTTAGCTAGTATCGGTTGCAAATATTGGATTAAAATGGAACATGCCAATCTGAGGAATCAACACCGATTCCATTGATATCAGAACAACCAGAATATGAATATGATTACCAGAATATGAAAAAAAAACCAAAACATTTGTAATGAACTAGGCAGGCTGGTTGTATGTCTTAATACGTCTTCTTTACTTCCATGCAGAACTACAAGTTACAAGCAAACCTATGCTTAGAACTGGTAAACCACATTATTGCACACGGCGATGCGTCTGAAGAAACGATGGCAACTTTAGCGGGAAATTTGTGGATGCTTGCGCACAAACATGGACGGTGTGATGCTAAACTTGTGGTACGTAAGCTATAAAACTGCATGTTGCTTAAACCGTAGCTCAATGCAGTCTTTCCTACAAATGTGAAGGGATTTCTGGCAGTTCACGTGTTGAAAGTATGTTCATCACATCGATTTTTAGGCTTGTAGATCTTGAATAAAAAATTTTTATGTAGCACCATTACTTATTTTCAGTTTGTTATTCAAGAGCTAGACAAGTTTATTAGTTAGCTGTACTGTACTGGCCTGAACATAAGACAAGTGCATTGATGAAAAGTAATTGCAGTTTAAGGCTTATTAAATAAAAAAAAAGGCCGCAAATACTGTATTAAACACGTGACTTTCATACATCACTGCCCCCAGTGCTACTTTCACCAATGCCCCCAAAAGTCGTGAAACACATCTCCAGTATGGCTGCAACGATACCAACTTTACCGATCACGGCGATCAGATACCGATACCAAAACGGTTTTGAAAATTTTGCCAATACCGGTATCCAAAATTGTATCCAATTTTTTCCAGCGGTGTAGTTTTCTGCAAAAGTCCAAAAATTATTCAAATAAAAACTTTTTAAAATAATAACCAGCAGTTAAAACATAGCTAGGAAGATACTCTGCAATTTCCTGAGCAAAAGGCTGCCAACCGCATATCGTTATCTTGAACAGTTCCATAGTTATTAAAATTTCTGCGAAAGTTGCCAAAACCGATCCGATACCATTACCGCAAATATCAGCAACTGATCCAATCCAGTATCGGTATCGGTGCATCCTTAATCTCCAGCATTTCAGAATGTCAACAATTATTCAAGATTGTAGATATCTTAGCACATTTAAAAATTGCATATCTATACACTCTACTTTCTTTTTTCAAAGCAAAACTGCTAGCATTTTTAAAACTATACCAATTTTCAACAATCGGTATAGTTTGGTTTTTATAATGGCACAAAAGCAATTGGAGCATTGGAATTAGCACTAGGAGTAAAAAAAAAAAAAACAGAATAGTATATCAGTAGAAAAATCTTTCGTTGTAAACCATACTATGAAAACTGCATTAACTCACTAAAATTACAAAGTTCGCTCACTATCACAACTTCGAAATAGATACGAGATCACACTATTTCGCTAATTTTCTACAGCTATCTGTCTTCTTTAGGGTTTTCAGGACTTCTTTTCTACATTTTCAGCACTGTTGACATTTTGCGGATTCAAATTTGTGCAGCGCGTTAAGAGAGGAGGCTTCAACGCCGCACAAATTCGAATCAGCAAAATGTCAACAGTGCTGAAAATTTAGAAGGAAGTCCTGAAAACCCTAAAAGTCTGAAGAAGCAACAGATAGCCGAAAATTAGCGAAATAGTGTGATCTATTTCAAAGTTGTGAAAGTGAGCGAACTTTGTAATTTTGGTGAGAAAAATCTTACACGAAAAATAGCTACGAGTCTGTTTTTGTATTTCGACAGCTTTGGGATAAACTTCTGTTGACTTTCTGAAAGCATCCGGTCAAAACTGCCTGTAATTACATCTTGCCACAGTATTGATAAGATGTTAAATTAAACAAAATGTTGTTTGTTTTATTCTGTGAAAATTATTTGTTCGCGGTTTTTGAATTTTCTTTGACAAGTCTTGGAAAACTCATGGAAAAGTAATGGAATTTTACGTCCACAGGCAAGAACGAATCCGATTTGTTGCAACCTCAAAATCAGTTGAGATGTGGCTTAATTGTGGCCCATCATCATCAGTGCGATACGTGTCGCTGTATAGCGAGCCTTTATGCTGTGCAATTGACTTCCAGAGGCAAAAATTTTTTTTTTTCATTTTTGCCACAATAAGCAGAAATGTACTTTAAGACTCAACAACATCTTTATGCAACTGTTCATTCATCTTTATTCATTGCTTTTATACTTTAAGGCTCTCCTTTGCCAACATGCATGCATTCTGTATCCTACTAAATGACTTGGTAGCATCGCTTGAAGTCGCTTGAAGTTGAGTCCTTTCGCGTTGCATTGAAGTACACTGTACACCTCCAAGTGAGTAGCCATCCGCCAGCCAAAGTATCAAAATGCTTGCGAACATCAATGGAAAGAGTTCTGTGTTTATCATGTTGACTGGAATTCATTTTCTGAACTGAATTCATTATTTCAGAACTGAAATACAAATCTATTCCGAGAATCAGTAATTTTTTTGCAATTTTTTTTATGCATGCCACGGCAGAAATTCATACTTAAATAAGAGTGTGTGAAAAACCCCACCCTCCTCCCCCAACACACAGTCTCTCCGTCTCAAAATGTTGCTGCAGTTGGGTGGAAAACATTCTGCTGTAGGGGTTTTGGATTTTGTTGGGAATATAACACGGTGCTGCTGATTTAAAGGGATAAATCTGGAATTAATGCCAATTCAGTATTGTTAAACCAGTATGGTTACAACTCTTATAGTTTTCTGAGAAATTACCAAAAATGTACGTACCATTTGTTCACCTCACAAAAAAGTTTTTAGTTCCCTACACATTTTATTCAAAGAAAAAAATCCTTTTACAACACAACCATTTTTGTTTTGTTTTGTTACAGGCAAGATTACTGCAGTACCTCAGGAGAAAAGCTTCAGAAAGAAATGGAAAAGAGTATGCAACCCTTGTTTCTGCCATTCAACGTCATTAAGGGTGGCTTCCAAACTTCCAACCTCTAAAGATGTAAATACACCTATTTCACAATACTGTCGATTAGTGTATATTTGTGTATTAATACGCCATTTTATACAGTACATGGTTTTCAATATTTTGAGTGCGCCCGATCCAATTAGATTTAATCTTTGGTGTTCAGTAGCATTCTGATATGATTCAATGAATAAAAAAAAGTGAAATTTTGGTTTACTGTGATAGAAAATGGATTGATGTTGGTGACTGACATAGTTAAATTGTCAATATACCTCTTCAGTTTTTACTTTCAAAATACCATTGGTTTTATTGATCACAATTAAATTATTAATACTTCGGCGAAACACTGTTCGTGGAGTAAATATTGTACTTTTCTCCCGCATTTAGTGTTGTTGGTGACAGAGATGCAGATAACCCATAACCACCTGAGAAAACTTTAAGACCCTTTTTTTGTACTTGGGTCGGTTCTCTGATTTGGAGCTGACGACGCTGACCACTGGGCTGTGACTGCCCGCTTTGCTCGGGGTTCCCGGGGACCCCCTAACAAAGCTCGCGCTGGGACTTAGTTTTTCGCTGTTATACGTTGAAGGTTCGTATCTAGGCGGTTATGGGTTAAATACCCGTCAGCCACGGCCATTACCACGCCACATTTTTGTGAGTCAGCCGAACAGCCGCTGAATGCCTAAATTAGCTGCCGAAAAAAATGCGGCTAAGGCCACACATTTTGAAGCTACAATGCACCCAAATGAAACAATAGTAAAGTTGTGCCTTGTTGTCTGTACGTAACTGTCTTATTTACCATGACTTTTAAAACCAGTTTCTCTTACAGCAATGTACTATTAAGAATTTATGGATTCTGGATACTATCAAATCCATGTTACCCTTGGTACTATTAAGCACAATATTTTTGTATGGTTAATAGCATTCTGGTTACTTAATAATATGAGGTTTAACCATACATAGATGGCATGGAGCAGGAAGGGCAAGGCCGCTTATTCCTGTCCAGTCTTTAACAGGAGTTAGCAAGCGCGCATGTTAACCAGCGGATCCAGCACAAATTCTGGTCGTTTCAAAAAGCGCTTGAGACATGAATTCCTTAGAAGAGCTGTAAAGCTTTTCACAGAGGATGCACTCACGGTCTGCTCGGGCAAGGAGTTCCATGGGTGGATCACCCTCACCCCAAAAAAGTGTCTTCTACACTCCAAGTTTGCAGACACCACTGCCAACTTTAAGGAGTGACTCCTAGTCTTTGTAACAGGGCTGGGGTCAAAGAAAGGCATGTCGACAGCCAAGAAACCTCTAACAATCTTGAAAGTCATACACAAGTCTGCCCTCAGTCTGCGCAGCTCAAGTGACTCTAAACCAACCCGAAGGAGACGTTCACCGTAGGACAGGTCCCTCAGGCCAGGTAGCTGCTTTGTGAAGCCACGCTGCACCGACTCAATAAGATCGATATCCCTTAATAGGTAAGGTGACCAAACCTGACTTGCATATTCAAGAAGCGGTCTCACGAAAACCTTAAAGGCCCATGTCTTTACAAGCATGTTACCGGACAAAAAGCAACGTTCTACGATAGCAAGACGTTTAAAAGCTTTTGCAACTATAAGGTTGCAGTGTGTTGATGACTTTAAATCTGCTGTCAGGTGGACACCTAGGTCATTTATCTCGAGAACCCCAGGAAGTGGGAGATCATGCAAAAAGTAAGGACTAACGGTTTCCCGCCGGCCAATGTGAAAAACTTGGCATTTTCCAGTTGAAAGAGGGAGCTGCCATGTCCCACTCCAATGGGAAACAGCCTCAATCTCCCGGACAAGGGTGGCAGAGTCACAAACCCGGTCAACCACCTGTCCCCCCAGCTTAAAATCGTCGGCAAATTTGAACGGATATGTCGAAAGATGTTCACATTGAAGATCATTTAGAAAGATCACAAAAAGCAATGGCCCCAGTACTGATCCCTGGGGGACACCGCTACTAATGGTGGCAGGTCCCGAAAACGATTCACCAATCCTGACTCTTTGTGATCTACCGACGAGAAAAGCCTTTATCCACTCCAACAGGCAACCAGAAATGCCAAGCCATTCAAGCTTAAGAAGAAGCTTGAAGTGGACGACGGATTCAAAGGCCTTCTTAAAATCGAAGTAAATTACGTCTGATGGGACGCCCACATCAAGGGCCTCGGTCCAGAGATCGAGACAGCGAAGCAGCTGGCACGTCGTAGAGCGGCCAGGCAAAAATCCGAACTGGTCATTAGAAAGGTGGCCATTTTCAGCAGGATAGGTAACATATGGTTTTTAACTATCGATTCCATGACTTTACATGGGACGGATGTTATAGAGATTGGCCGATAATTCTTGAGGTCAGCGGGTTCCCCCTTCTTAAAAATTGGGACGATGTTTGCAGTAGACCACATAGTAGGGATGAATGCATTGTCAAAAGAAAGTTGAAAAATATGCGAAAGAGGGACACAGATCTCGTTTGCGACCTGCCTATAGAAGAAAGCAGAATATCCGTCAGGGCCCACAGAGTGGCTAGGTTTTAAATGCATCAGGGCAGACCGCACAAGACAAGAAGAAAAAGTGACATCGTTACAGAAGCTCATCGGTAAACTCGAAACCGGGGGACCACATTGGAGTACATTATCATCCACAATACAGTTTGAAGCAAAAAAAGAATTTAAAAGATTTGCCTTATCAGGTTCGTCCGTAATATAATTGTTATTCAACTTTAGAGGAGGCAGTCCACGCTTTTTTCTGGTCTGAAAGCGGTAAAATCGAAACAGAGCAGAAAGGTTTCCTTCTTTAATAATTTTGATCTCCTGGGAGGAACGCCAATCAGAAACAAGGTGATCATATTCCTCAACCAAGCAGTTATAACCAATACGGTCCTCCATTGTCTGTGACACACGAAGACGCCGCCACTTGATGAGTTTTCGCCTGGCAACCCTTCTAATATAAGCTGGCAAGCGAGCACCTATTCCACGCTTCGTGGTTGGCTTACCACGAGAGCTTCTGACCTGTTTATCAACAATTTCCAAAAACCTGGACCAGGTCGAGTCCACCCCATCGCAAGAGCGGAACACGTCCACATGCCAGTTCACTACTCACTAGGCTCAATTTATTCCGAAGAGCATTGAAATCAATCTTACCCATGTGGGCAGGAGGTGGTAAATTACCAAATTCTGCGCAGTTGACAGAAAAAGTAACCATACAATGGTCATTAGTCCCAAGATGTTCACTCACATCAACATCAAAGATTAGAAGCTCATCCTGGGCGAAAATAATGTCGAGTATATTTTCACCACGGATGGGTTGTAGGACAAATTGTGTAAGTCCCAATGGGCGGATTATATCTAAGAAATTTCAATGATTCAAGTTTGATGCGGTAAGGTGGTCCCACGCCACAGTTGAAAGGTTAAAATCACCAACAATCACATTTTGGTACCTGGTATCAATGTTGGACACGATAAACTGACCCAGGTTTTCAACCGAAACGTTACAGTAACTGTTTGGCAAATACCCAAGGATAAATTTAAGGTTTAGACCCGGCATAATAATTGAAAGCGCCTCAGCCTTAGAGGATCTCACCTCACAATGGATGGCCAAATTTACCCGATACAGGACCGCCAAGCCCCCACCATGCGAAGCGCGATCAAAGCGAATTATTTCGTAGCCGAAGCGACCCACAACCATTGCGTCGGTAATCGACGGCTTAAGCCAAGATTCAACAATAAATAACAAATCAAATGAATTAGTCGCCAGAAGGGCAGATAAGTGTGCACCATTTTTAACAACACTCCGAGCATTTATAAGGACACAAGAAAGTCCACAAGTTTGACGAACACGAGCGGGGTTGACATCTGTGACAGGAAGACAGTCTGTGGGCGTATCCTTTCCAGTTAACACCATTAGTTTTCCGGGTGGCAGTGAAGTGAGACAATTTCGTTGTGATTTTCGGTTTTCTTTCGGTTTTGATTTAGTGTTCGGATTATAATGTGAGGATGTGCTACCGGTGAAGAGTTAGGATTTTTAACTTCAACGTGTTTTGATATCACTACGATCCTAGAGCAATTACCTCACTTCGTTACGATAAAGCCACAGAAAGTTTGCTTGCAGCGTTCAGGTTAATTACATTGTAACGTAGCATGACCTGTAGTATTATTGCTAAAAAAAAAAAATGCCCGGTGATCCGGCTCTGATTTATTTAAATGGTTGAGATTCATTTTCCGTCAAGGTTTTCTCCTGACCTTTTTTTTTGTTTTGTTAGTGTGTCAACTAGAAACCCGTTATGTCTTCCACCCCGCCCCCCACCACTTCCCCCCCCCCCCCCAAAAAAAAGCATCAAGAACTCCTCCTGTTTTCTTGTTTTGTTTGTTATTTGTGAGTCACCTAGAAATGCATTATGTCCTTCACCCTGCTTTCCCACTACTCAAAAAAAAAAAAAAAAAGAAATGAAATTCCTTCCATGTAACCATTTGCATGTGCGGCGGTTTAAAACTATATGCCTTTGGCTGAAACACTGATTCTTTCGTTTTACTTATCAACAATCAACCGTGCAGCACAGACATAAACACGTGCACGAAGAATGGACTGACATTTGTTGATTAGCATTGTCCCCTAATTACAATGGATAAAACAATGTAAAACAATAAAACTGTTTCTTCGGGGTCCCGAAACTCCGAAATGGCTCGACCAATTGACAAAGTGGTCTCTTTGAGAATGAAGAACCAGGAAATTTCCGGCTTAGATCATGTTTCAGATTTTGGGTAGGTGCAGTAGTGTTTTTCTGAAACGGTGGCAGAACAACAAGAAGAAGAACAACAACACGTGAACAGTTTTCAAATTGACGTGTGGCTCCCTACCTATACGCTTGCACAGAATTACATAATATTTGGTATAAGTATACCTTCCGTACTTATCTACCATCTGGTCGAGTTTGGTAGAAAAATATTGAATAGGAACGGAGATATCAATTGTTTTAGTTTTGCTGGAGTGAGGACTTAAACCTTATGAACGGTACATACATATACTCATACTCGGCAAGCATTTACTTCATTTTTATACATACAGCCCATTGGATAAGTATACAGCAGTACTTACGCCAGTGTTGTGCCACTGATCACTACCAAGTATAAGTAAAAAATTTATACTTATACCAACAATTATTGGAACTCCATAGTACACACCGTGATTGTTGCAACATCAAGGACGAGTAAACAAACTAGACAACAGCACCAAAAAATGGACCCAATATTTTGTTAAAATGATCAACCCTCCTACAAAATGAACAATACGTTTATTTACCTCAATAAAAACTGATGGTGCATGGTAATAAACAGTTACAGTTTTGTTTATTGGGAGCCCTAACCTATTATAAAGGTGGCCAGTACCACCCATATATCATAACACCACATTATTGTAGGAATAGTTATAGGCATGCAACAATGGGTGGGTATAAGTAATTTGTTGCAAGTATATAATAAATAACTTATACTGGACCATTGTTGCAAAAATATAATTTCCTTCATTCATTCATTCATTTATTTCCCAGAAGATGTGGTCCTAAACCGTTGCTCCTAAGTACAATGCTACACATAACCATCCAAATCAACACAAACGCAAACCACAACCACAAATCTCAATCACAAATCCAGTGATCCCAAATCC
This sequence comes from Lithobius niger, assembly GCA_023313725.1. Classification (NCBI taxonomy): domain Eukaryota; kingdom Metazoa; phylum Arthropoda; class Chilopoda; order Lithobiomorpha; family Lithobiidae; genus Lithobius; species Lithobius niger. The sequence continues at coordinate 8,241 of JAHWFP010021486.1, read as the reverse complement.
AGTGATCCCAAATCCTTCATCAAAAGGGTCAAAGGATTTTAGCGAGCGTTAACCGCACCCGGTCATCTGCCCGACGAAGCCCTAAGGCCCTATGTCTGCAACACCCGGAATGGATTCTCAGGAGGTCACCCACCCAAGTACCAATCAGGGCCAATGCTGCTTAACTTCGGTGATCTGACGAGAACCGGTGTTTCCAGCACTGCAAGGCCGCAGACCCTTCAAGGCCGCAGACCCTGCAAGGCCGCAAATCCTTCATGTCCAGTGTTAAAACAATGGGCATAAATTCCATGTTGTATGGCTGCAACAATGGGTAACAACTTGCAAACTTATGCTGCATCCTTATTTTGCACACTTTTTTAGAAGCATGCTACTGCTTCACCCATCAAGTTCAGATGGGAGTCTTAATTGTTGGGCGTGTGATTGTTATTCAAATCAAGACATTACTAGTGTTTGGACAAAGGCTAGCTACCGCTTTTCTTACCAGAGACATTAAACCGGCATTTTCTGGTATTGACTACTAGATATTAATGTGACAGAAAGCTTTGGAAATTATATAGATCGAGGTTTACCGAGTAGACAACAGAAGGTCCTGTTTCAGAGCTGTTCAAAAAGGATTTCAATACGAAAAAGGTATCTGAACATCGATTTCTTGCTAGCTACTACTACTTATTACTAGCTAATTCCACTCAGATAAAAAATGTATGTGACCGATATGCTTGAAATTTGACATTCAGTTCACATTTGAGTCCAATAGGTGCCTTCTATTGTGTGACATTGGGGAGGTTTTAACTGAAAAGTTGTAATCATTTGTAATGCTATTTTCGTGAATGTTGGGAACACGCCATCTGTTACCAAAATAAACGTACTCCATGTCCGAGTAACAATGCAGCCTCGGTTAACTTTTTGTTCCGTTTCACAATTAAATCGAATCTAGACACACGCTAGTGTGTTGCGCCAAGTTAAGCAACAACCATCACATCAATTCAATTGTCGAGGATATCAACCATTGTAGCTCGATAAGTGCCATAGCATAAGTGTCATAAATCCTGAAGCATAGTTGGGCACGTTTCAGGTGCTTGGGGAAAAAATAATAATGCGGTACAAAAGCTTAAATTGTGGTAAAATGGAGAGCAATGACCAACCTGACAAAAATTAACTCTTGTAGGAATGTCAGCTAAGTGGCTTTCAATGCATAATATGGCCCTCAATAACGTTGCAAATGTGTTTCGATTTTAGTCCGCTCATTCCCATGTTAACTCCCATAGGGTGATTATTCACTGATACCGAGATAGCGGGAAGGTTTTTAGCTATGAAAATGGACGAAAGGCTGCAATACGATACAAACTGTATACCATTTCTGGTTTCCAGCCCAGGGGTGTAGTGGGAAGGCGCGTAAGTACTAAAATATTGTTATAACCATTGTTAGGATTGTGGGCATCATCACTGATTGGACGGCAACAGTTCGGACGACAACGTGTATACTGACGTGCGTATCTAGACACAGGCTAGTTTGTCGTCACAAATCTAAACAATGTTGCCAAAGAAATTGTAGGTACGTTCAATTCACGAAAAACAAACAAAATGTCAATATAAAGCCAAAAACGGATAAAGAGGCCTCCAAGTTGAGAATGGTTCAACCTCACAAACGAGTGATAAGAACTAAATAAAAAATAAATAAAAAAATTAAAACAAAACCAAAAAAAGAAAAACAAGCGACTAACATGAGAATGGTTCAGCCTCTTAAAGGAGTGATATGAAATTAAAATATTGGAAAGATGGCCACTCAAGCTCTTGCTGACCTGCAGGCTAGTTAAGTCTAATACAAAATTAAAAAAAAAACATGATATCATATCGTAAAACAAAACTAGTAAAAGGGACCGCCAAATTACGAATGGTTCGCCCCTTCAAAGTATTGATATCAACACACCAAAGCATTTGTCAAGGTAATCTCACCAAATAATAGTTTGGACGTTAATTGAAAACTTGAACAATGCTACCGAAAGTATCAACGTTCTAGTTTTCATTTAACCTTTGAACTATTAGTCGGTGCGATTAACTTGGCGAATGTTTTGGTGTGTTGATATTACTTCTCTTTGAAGGCCCGAACAATTCGGAACTCGGTGGTCCCTTTTACTAGTTTTGGTTTTTTATAATAATAATAATAAAGTTTATCCACTCATAGGTAGAAAGGAGCGTGAAGGGCGCAACCACTTACAAGTCCTAGTCGTTAAAAACATGTAGAAAACCAAACGCGAAATATCATTTGGGTGAATCGAGGACAAATTATGGTCTCTAAGAGGAAGTCTCTTCCGGCGAACTAGAAAAACGTGCCACAGTGGGTGCCAGGACTGCTTCCTCCGACAGTGAATTCCATGGGCGGACAACCCGGACAGCAAAGACGTTTAATCTGCAGTTCAGCTTTGCCTAGATAACCCGCAATTTAAGTGAGTGGCGTCTAGTGCCCCTATTGAAACAATGATCAAAGAAGGACATGTCAATTGGCAACAGACCACGGACAATCCGAAAGGTCAACCGCAGATCAGCACGCAGCCTACATAGTTCAAAGGACTCAAGCCTGGTGTGCAAGAGCCGCTCACCATGAGAGATTGCGAAGGCCAGGCAGTTTCTTTGTGAAATGACGCTGGACGGACTCAATTTGGTCAATGTCCTCAAGGAGGTAAGGAGACCAAACTTGGCTGGCATGCTCCAGCAGAGGTCGCACATATTGTATTATATTGTAATTGTAATGTATCTAAAAGAAATAAACCATCTCATCCTTTACTACACTGTTTACGGGGGGGTGGGGAAAGAAAATCCATGAAGAGTAACCGCTCCTTGAATAAGAATATAATAAATGAAAAAATAATCCAAATAGGCCTAAACTAAACTAACTTATTGTGCTCACTTCTGTGTTTTACAATCAAATGTAATACAACTGGCACTTTATTGATATAATTAGTAGGCGACCATTAAATTATACCTAAGTGACGATTTTCTTTAAGCTGTTACAGAAACAATTTACAATTATATTTTCATGAGGAGCTCACAATCAATACTTATATTCTTGTGCGAAATATGGGTAGTTTTCGGGCCCTATTGGCCAAGGGAGCATACGATCTCATATTCGTTATTGAGACTTGGCTCCACAATGGGGTTACGGACGCTATGGTTTTGGGCCCTTTTGATTATGGTGTGGTTCGTGTTGATCGCGCATCACGCGCAGGTGGGCTCTTGATTTTGTATCGCAGAGGCTTAGCAGTGGTCCTTGATGAGGTCGCGCAGGGCATCGAAGCAATTCCAATACTATTACCAACCCTTAAACTGATCTTTGTTCTCTGTTACTTACCAAATAGTTACGTTGACTCGGCGATTGAAGGCCTTAGTACTTTTATCGCGGGTGCTTTTAGACCTAACTTTTCAAACATTCTACTCGGAGATTTCAACCTTTCTACGGTAAATTGGTCCTACTTAACTGCAACTGATTGCCATCATCGTATGTTTCTGGAAAAAATTGCTCACCTTGGATTACATCAACTTGTGACCTGCCCAACTCGTGGAGCGAACATCCTTGATTTGGTTTTTTCTCAGGATGAACGCTTAATTTTCAACCTTTCAGTGGGCGACCATTTAGGGTTCAGTGACCATAACATGATTGTCTTCAATGTCCACTGTGGTTTTTCCTCGACTACTAACCAAAATGTTAGTACTATTGGTAAAATAAATTTCGATTTACTTCGATCTTGCCTTAACAATTTCGATTGGGACACGTCTCTCTTCAACATCTTTCCTTCGGTTGACCAGGCGTGGGTCTGCTTTCATAGTTTTTTGGGAAATCTTGTCACTTTTTGTAGGTCGACGAGGCGTCCTGTTGTCACAAAGAGCTTACATATTCCCCCCAATATTTCTAAATTACGTCGAACAAAATTGAAATTATGGAAAAATTATAAACGCGACCCTTCCAGCATGTCCCTTTTAACTTACAATAACTGTCGTCTACAGTACGCTGCCATAGTAGAAGCCTGGCACAGTAAACAGGAAGCAGCTACCATTAAGGAAGGAAATGTCTCGGCTCTGTTTCGTCTTTACCGTCAAAAAACGGGTACAGCCCGGACTCTACCTCCATTAAAATTGGACGAAACCTTTGTAACAGATAACAGCGACAAAGCCGAAACCTTAAATAAGATTTTTGCTGCAAACAGTATTATTGATAACGGCTCATGTCTTCCGGACTTCTCCGCACTCGATCCTACTATTAGAATTTGTGAACAGGTTGACTTTTCACCCCTCCAGGTTAAGCACAAAATCAACAAGCTTAAGCCGAGCCATGCAGTGGGTCCCGACGGGTACTCAGCATTTTTCTTCAAACAGATTGCACAGGAAATTAGTTATCCTTTAGCAAAGCTTTTCAACCTTTCTTTTTGTACGGGTGTGGTACCAGACGTTTGGCGCTCTGCCCTAGTGGTCCCAGTCCTTAAAAAGGGTGATTCGTCAAACCCAAATAATTACCGCCCCATTGCATTAACTGCTGTGCCTTGTAAAATCATGGAATCAATCATCAGAGATGAGATGATGCAATTCCTGCTAGCGGGGTCATTGATCCATCCTGACCAGTTTGGGTTCATGCCTGGTCGTTCGGCAACTTACCAACTTCTTATGGTACTCGATCTCTGGACTTGTGCGCTGGACTTAAATGTTCCCTCTGACACTATTTACTTCGACTTCCAAAAGGCATTTGAGTCTGTGGTTCATAGTAAACTTATGTTCAAATTGCAAAAAATTGGTATTAGCGGAGATCTCTGGCGATGGATCCTTGCTTTCCTTTCCAATCGTTCTCAAAGAGTCCAGGTGGAGGACTCGCTGTCTTCGTCAACAAAAATTATTAGCGGAGTCCCCCAGGGCTCTGTGTTGGGCCCACTCCTGTTCGTTATTTTCCTAAATGATTTACAGTGCTCCCACCATGAAATCACTGGGTTCAAATTTGCAGATGACTTGAAGCTTGGGTCTACGGTATTAACCACTGGAAATACTCTTGCCCTTGAGACTGAAATTAATCGTGTTTCGGAATGGGCTACTAATTGGCAACTTCCTTTATCTATACTTAAATGTAATGCATTCCATGTTGGAAATTCTAATCCATGTCACTCCTACTTGCTTGATGGCACCGTTTTGCCCAATGTGGAAGAGGTTCGAGATCTTGGCATTTGGTTCACCCCAAATCTAAAGCCTTCTCTTCATTGCCACAAAATTACCGCAGCGGCATTTCGTCGGCTTGCTGTTGTAAATCGTTGCTTTACGTCGGGAAATCTTCGTATAAAGGTTTGGGCGTTCAAGGTCTTCGTGCGCCCTCTTTTGGAATACGCAACCCCCGTGTGGTCCCCTCATTTGCTGAAGGATATTGATTTTGTGGAATCGGTTCAGCGTCGTTTCACAAAAGGTTTGCCGGGTTTAAGAAACTTGTCTCCTGATGCACGTTTGAGTGTTGCAGGGTTGGAAACACTTGAATTACGAAGATTAAAATTTGACCTTCTGCTTACTTTTAAAATTTTACATGGTTGTCTTTCTGTTGATTTGCCATTCTTCGATGTTCGTTCTGCGAGTGTAACTAGAGGTCACTCTTGGAAACTTGAGGTCCCTAAGTCTAGACTTAATTGCCGCAAAGAGTTTTTTGCGATCAGAGTGGTTCCGGCTTGGAACTCATTGCCAGAGGAGGCTGTGTCCGCTCAGACTGTGTCTGGCTTTAAACGTGTACTGAATGGTCTCCCCCTCACCAACTTTTTGAAAAGGAGGCATTAGCCAACCTACTACTGTTTTTGGGACTGGTGTTAGTGGCTACACAGCCCTTCCATTTTCCCTCCACCTTCTGTGGAAAACTCTATTATTATTATTATTATTAAACAAAAGCAAAAAACAACCAAAAGGAGTGATACACACAAAAAATATCCATAAGCGTAAAGGGACCCATCAAGTTTTTGACATAGAAAGTGATTTCAGAGCCAAAATGGCTGCCACCAAGTTTCCCATCCCAACCCTGATAACTCAATCTTAACTAACACCTCGGTGATTGTCAGTTAAGCTTAGAGTGAGCACGGTTCAGACCACAAACTTGGTGGCAGCCATTTTGGCTCAGATGGAGTACTTTCTATGGCGAAAACATGATAGGTTCCGTTACCCGTATGGGATTTTTTTTGTTTTGTTGGAATTCTTACACATCTATATAGAGCAACTGGCATTAGTACCCGGATTTTGTTTTGCCTGGAGGTTTGTTTCCCGATATTCGTCTGGTACCATGACTTTGGCTGGGAGCACGACACACCTCCAAGGTGTTCGGCCGGTGCTTGGATACTTCTTGACCTGACTTCTTTTAGATTCGAGGTTTTGTTTCGCCCGTGGTGTTTTTTCCTGGTGTTGGCTTGGTGTTTGCCCGAACTTTCACTCTCCTTCCTCGCTTTTCTCTCTTCTCTATCTATCCGTCCCCTCTGTCTACTACCCGTTCACCTTCTTTCCCATCCCCGTTTTCGTCACTTCCTTCCCATCCCCTTTTCATCACTTCCTTCCCCCTTTTTAGTGAAGTTGAATTAAATACTGCCCCTCCCCTTTTCCTCCCCTTTCTACCTCTGCCCTTTCCCCCTACCTACCCGCCCTGTTCCTTCCCTCCTTTCCTATACGCCATATGGCGCCATATGGCGAGTCTGGATTTTCCGACAGTATTACATTTTAAACCTCCAACATTACCATCGTTAACAACCGCAACTGCTCCATCGTCAGCATTGTTGCTCGATTCCTAAGTGCTTCAGCAAACAAAGGTAGTAAGAAATTGCCCCTCAGACTACACCCAGACTTTAATAACAAAATCCCATGTGTAACATTATTTCAAAGAGTTAAATACCGATGCAAACCTATTTGCGTTGCTTTTTGGACTTAATGTCAGACTGACCGAGCGGGGAATTGAACCACGACCTTTGAAACCAAAGGGCGAGGTCCTACCTCTGAGCCGTGTTGACAGTCAGTATAGCTCAGTGGTAGGACCTCGGCCTTTGGTTTCAAAGGTTGTGGGTTCGATTCCCCTCTTTAGGCAGTCTGACATTTTCAAGTTCAAAAGGCAATGTAAATAGATTTGATTTGCATCTGTATTTACTTAACTCTTGTTGAGCCATCGGCTTTAGTTCTTTCAAAGCATACTGTTAATGCGTCGTTGCTCGGTGGAATAGATAGTTACTTGATTCCGAATTGTCCCTTCTGCGAACTGTAGGGAAACAAGAAACTACCCCGTCAGTCAAAGTCAATAAGATGGAACGTAATACCAAAACATACTTTTAAAGCATTATTAGCTGATTGTTTTTTGATCTTTCGAACAATGAGAAAATAAGAACGACTTCTCCCTTCATCGACAACCGAATTTCCATTCCGTGTTGCTACATTTTTATGATGATGCTACAGCATAGATTTATCAACAATGGGCTGTAAGCGATTTAAAGTGGCACTATTACCAATTGAAAGTCTGCAGAATCTGACAACATTTAGCGCTATTTGCTACTGTATAGCTCTCGATTGCATCAAGCGGCGGAATGCACAACGCTAAATCTTTTAACGAAATAAACAAGCCACGGGCCTCCTTAATTACCGAGTGAAAATTTGGTACGTCCTCGTGCACCTTGAAGCAAGCTTTAAAGGTTAACAAAAACATAGCTGCTAGATGGCGCCGCGGTATTTTCGTACAATTTTCAACCGGTGATAGTGCCTCTTTAATGCATATAGAGCAACGTCCACGGAGGTGTAGAACATCTTGATTCTACACCTTCTCGGAACAAGTTCTACCAAAAGTGTGCTTTATATCGCTTACACCAGCTCATTGATGCAAAATCCATGATATAGCCATTACTTATTACCCTACTGTCGTTCCAACCATTGTGAAAACGCGGTATAAATCCCATATTAAAAAAGGGTTTAACGAGCGTTAACCACTCCTGGTCATCTGCCCGAAGCCCTAAGGCCCTACGTCTGCAACAGCCAGATGCCATATTTGCATGGCTGCAACAATGCTCATCAATGGTTGCGTACTTATCTTGCAGCCTTTTAAAATTTTGACAAGAACCATACGACACTCTTTATAAAGCAATATGCTACTTTGGGTCGCTATTTTGGATTACAGTACTAAACAGGACAGAAAGACAATCGGCTCAGAAGGGTTAAATAAATTACAAACAAAAACGTCAAGTATGCCGTAAAAAAAGGGGTTATATG
>JAHWFP010021485.1:0-11399 GCA_023313725.1 Lithobius niger | reverse complement strand
ACGCGCATATGAGAAAAAAATAAGACGAATGTAAGATAAAATCCAAACCGCGCTTGCAAGTCAAGAGGTTAAAACCCCACCAACGAACTTGGGACCTCTGCGGAAGTCAACCCTAGACTTTTTAATTTCCCCCGCTGCCAGTTTTTCCAACAGGTATGGGAAGATGTCGGCTCATTTAACAACCAAGAGCGATATAATGGGGGCCCGTCCGGGATGTTGAATCCGTGATTTTTTTTCCAAATAAAAACCAAATTATAGCTTACATGCTATAATAGGGGCCTAAGTCCGGTTTTTGAACCCGTAACCTTTTTCCTTAACGGTGCTGAACCCGTAATTTTTTTTCCAAAAAAAAGCCAAATTGTTTTACATGCTATAATGGGGGTGTAAGTCCGATTTTTGAACCCGTAACTTTCTTCCTTAACGGTGTTGAACCCGTGACTTTTTTTGATTGATTTGAACTCAGGAATTTTTTTTCTCGCTGATTTAATCAAAATTAATCCTTAAAGCAGCTAAGTTTGGTTCTTGTGATCGTTTGGATTTTTTCGGTGTTCATTTATTCTCGTGCAATTTTGAAGGATTCGAACCCCTTTCCTTCGTTAAAGTCGTAAAAGAAAAAAAAAAGAGTTGATTTTTCTCTTCGGAATCTCGTTACTTTTTTTTTCACCAAGCACAGCTGTCATAATTGCCTCCAACCATTGGTAATGACTTCACTTGTCACGCAATCGCTGAACTAGGGTTTGAATGAGAAACTTCGATTCCTAGCTTAAAATTAGCGTTTGTTTGACTTTTTCCCGTAAGGCACCTGATCAAACTAAAATTTCGCCTTAGTTAGCTTGTCCCTCTTGGCAATACCATATTGCTTTACTGGAAATAGGTTTAAGGAGCTCGTTTGAAGTTTATTTACGGGTGTTTTTTTTCTTTCATTGCTACACGACATTTCCGTAGCTGGGTAGAAAAAAAAATTGGAGGGTCCTTAATTAGTTTGTAGCGTTGTTTTTGGTGTAATTTAAAGGATTGTTAGAGGGATTAAACGTTTAGCGGCTTAATTAACCACGGTCACCCTGATGCCTAAACTAACATACCCTAGCTTAATTTTGTTTATTTCTATCTCCCCCTTAGCTTCCACCCCCCCCCCCCCCAAGAAACAACTTAGGTGTTAAACTAATGTAGCTCATTAAGCTTTAGTAAATAAGTTCCTGTGTTTACTTAAAAAGGGTTAGCCTGCGTATTCTTGGTTTTGCAAAAAAAAAATGGGAACTTTTTTCCCTGTAAAGTGAACATTTTTTTTGCTTACGTTTGGAATTTCTTTGCGCCCTGCAAATTAATTGTGTTCCAGGTTTCTTTTCTAGCTAAGTCTTTATTTTGAACTTTTCTGGGAAAATTTTGCTAATTGCTTTTTTTTCCCATTATTTCATGAAAATATGATGTCAGACATCGACGAGCAATCGACGGACTCGTCAGCTGATGAAAAGTGCTTTGCTGCAGCGTGCTGAAGCCATTCTTGGGTACACCAACAAAGGTAATGTGACAGGCCGCAGGCATAGGCGTATCATAAGAATGTCTAATGACTCTATGCTGGTATTCGACCGCATTTCAAAACCTAGAGTGTCTGATTTCTCGCAATTGAAAGTTGATCCTTGGATTCCTGAAATGTCTTCTCAAAATTTAGCTAATTTTTAGGATATTCGAGTCCCTATGACTCAGTCAAATGCGCAGACCACTGATTTTGTGTTGAATCAACCTCATAATCAAGCTCCCCCACCCCCTACCACTTTCAGTCTTTAAAGGGCATTGGTGTGGCTCCAAATAACGGTGCTTTGCGCACAGTTGCGGACTTGTTGCGTGATTTCGAGTCTACTTTAAATAGAATTTCTGCCTTTAAAGGTAACAAAGCTGATAATAATTAATATACCTGAGAGGGTAATTAACGATCCTTTTGGGGGTTATCGTTTTTCTCCCCGCAACCCTGTTCCTCCCAAAGTTAAAACCACGTTATCATTTGACGACGATTTTGGTTTATTTTTTGACCAACCCCCCCCCCCCCTCCCCAACCACAACCACAACCTGTACCCCAGGATGATTGTCGATTGCCAGAGAACATTACAATTCCTAAGAGTGACTATTTGCACCTCGTGACTGATGAGGATCGACGTCATGTTGAGAAAGCTTCAACCCCCGTAGTAGAGTCACCCCTGTTACCGCCCCCCCACTCGGTGGATTTCGGTTTTCAGAAAAATTGGGCCTCAAAGGTAAACCTTTGAAAATTTAATGGTGAGGATCTCGATTATTCTGCAAACGATTTTATCCGTGATTGTAAAATCGTCATGCAATCATTAAACATGCACCCCCCCCTCCAAAAAAAAATCTTCCGTAGATGGATCCCCATTCACCTTGTTGATAAGGCACGCCGTTGGTGGGACACGGAAGTGGTCGACGGAGACTGGGCTTATTTTGAGTTATCCTTTAGACGAAAGTTCCGTAATCAGAACCTTCAACACACTTTTTCATAGAATTTTTTCTCGGCGACATCAAATGAGTGAATGTGCGTCCATTTATTGTAACGATTTACTTAAATATGGAATGACGCTCTAGATGAGCAAGTCACTGATTTAGAACTTGTACGCATTGCATTTGCAAATTTGGCACCCGCTCTTCAAGCTATGCTATCTGCCCACAGGTTTTCTTCCGTGTCGGAGCTGAGAGATTTGGCTGTTAGGATTCAGAAATATACGTAGAATGCTTTAAAAGAGGATGAAAATAAAAGGATAAGTTTGAGCTTACATCAGCAGCAAACTTCAGCCCCAGTTTCGACCAGCGCTCAGATTCCCGCTATGATCCCTAATTACGCAAACAACACCCCCTCTCCCTAACCAAGGTCATCAGAATCCATTAGCTTTCGCTCCTAACGTAAGTTACCAAACTCCCCCTCCCCCTACTCAGAGTCAGGTCCACACTACCTTATACAACCCTCCTCCTATTCCTGTTAATAACAATATTTGGAACTCAGGAGACCCTCTTCAAAACCCAATTAATCGAAATTTTCCAGGTCTAAATAACAACCAAGGTCGTAATTTTACATGCTGGTTTTGCCATAAACAAGGACACACAGCACGTTTTTGTCCCGAAATGCCCCAATATCAGGGAAATTCTGATGTTAACCCTTTAACACCAAATAATGTAAACCAGTCAGAAAACTGAATGAAACCCCTTCCGTGAGTCAGGATGAGGATGTTTCTAGAGTTAAGACTCACGTCATTAATATTAATCTTAAGCCCTCTGCTGGTTTTAAGCCACTTATTCCACTAATTTGTGATGAGATCGTTTCGACTTCTGCTTGGGACTTGGGAAGTTGCTATTCCTTATTTGTTAGTGATTTTGTTGCCTCAATGGGTCAGAAAGCAACCATTCAACCATTTCCTTTACTTTTATTAGCCGCTAATGACGAAGTGATAACTACCACAGGATACGTGGCACTTAAGTTTCAATTACCTGGGAAAACTTTTCAGCATTCCTTTATCGTGTGCAACAACCTTCCACATCGCTTTATCTTAGGCACTGACCTTATGATGAGAGCCCGTGTTGTTCAGTCGGCCGCAGATTTAACTTGGTGGTACGATGACCTTCCACAGCTTCGTTACTAGTACCATGAATCTTTAGTTGACACCCCAGTGTGCTCTTTCGTGTCTAGTCAAGTCAGATGGCAAACTATTCTTGATAAAGCACCCATTTCTGAGGTTGAAAAGTCGGGAATTTTCTGAAATTTTTTCTAAACACGCTAATGTGTGTTCCGTGACGAACCAGGTCATTGCCGCACTATGGAGATGCACATCGACGTTATTGATAAGAAGCCATTATACATTAGGCCTTTTCCGGCAAATCCTACCAAACTTAAAAAACTTAACGAAGTTATACAACAACTGTTGGCTGAAGGTCGCATCGAAAAATCTAATAGCCCATGCTGTTCTCCGTGCTTTTTAAAGCATAAACCTGATGCGTACCCTTTGCCATCCATTGACTTAATATTAAGCCAATTAGGTACCCCTTGCTATATAACCACCATTGACCTACGAAGCGCTTATCATCAGATTCCGCTTGATAAGGAATCAAGTCAGCTTGCTGCTTTCGGTGCCCCAGGCAGTTTGCACGCTTCTCGGTACGCCATGTTTGGTATGAGATCAGCTTCTAAGGTTTTTCAAAGAATGATGGACGAGTTGCTTAGGACCACCGACTTCCAGGGATTTACTCGTTTATCAGGATGACTGCATATTAATAAGTGATAATTTTTTTGAGCATAAACAGAAGGTAGACTTTGTGCTAGGTCGCTTAAATTATGCACATCTGACTGTCAACGTTGATAAGTTCAATTTATGTTGCCCTGAGGCTCGTGTGTTAGGATTTATCTTGTCTTCCAAAGGTATACTTCCCGACCTAGCTAAAGTTGAGGCGATCTCGAAAATTAAGACCCCTTCCACCATTAAACAAGTCAGAAGCTTCCTCGGCATGACGACTTTCTTCCGGCGCTAAGTGGAATCGTACTCTTTGGTGGCGATACCTCTCTTTAATCTACTAAAAAACACCAATGCCAAGTTGTGTGGTCCCCTGAATGTCAACAGTCCTTTGAAACACTAAAACTTAAACTTATTACTGCTACTATTCTGGTACAACCAGATTTTTCCAAGCCCTTCGTCATAAGATGTGACATTTCCAAATTTGGGTTAGGTGCGGTTTTATTACAGGAAGGGGAAAATGGTCCTAGGGTCGTATGCTACGCTAGCAGACTGCTTCATTCAAATGAGTTTTCCTTTAGTACGGTTGAGAAGGAAGCTCTTGCGATTCTTTGGAGTGTCGAATTGTTTAGGCCATACGTGGAATCGAATGAGTTCACTGTCATCTCGGATCATCGCTCTCTTGAATGTCTTAAGAAAGCAAGGGACCCAACTGGTAGGTTATCTCGATGGGCATTGAGATTGGCATGCTTCAACTGCACTGTTAAATACAAAAGCGGCGCTTCAAATACTGTTGCTGATCACCTCTCTCGTTTTGCTTTAATGACTGCAGAAGGCATCATCGGGAATGACGACGTTGATAGGCTACGTACGGCACAACGATCAGACCCAGTTTTAAAACTTGTAGGTCATTTCATCGATAATGGCACAAGTTTTCCCACAACCCCTGTTGGTAGGAAAGCCAGACGTGTGTCATATAACGCCTCCATTGTTAGTGGTATTATTGGTAGGACTTTAAAGAACCGCTTAGGTGTATCCCGTTTTTGTGCTCTCATTCCTCCGTCTGAGCGCATGCGCCTTATTGTCGCCGCACACTTGGGTCCTGTAACGAAGCACACAACGAAGACCATTAAAACTACACCGAGTCACTCATCTTGGTTCGGAATGGTTCATGACGTTACGGCCTATATTAAGAATTGCCATACTAGCCAAACTTGTAAAAGTAATCCTACATCTGCACGCGGATTAATGGGTGTCTCCCCCATACCTTAATTACCAAGGGATGTATACTATTTCGATGTTTCTGGTTCATTAACATGATCAACCAAAGGCAATAAATATCTCCTTATTATTCAAGACTCATTAACTAACTGGCCTGAGATTTTTCCTATGAAAAATGCTAAAGCTACTACTGTAGCCGACATTTTCGTTAAAGAGGTGTTTTCACGTTACGGCCAATGCAAAAAACTGGTTTCTGACAATGGTAAATCGTTCTTGAATGGCATACTTCGCTGCATTGCGCGTATGTTTGCTATTAAGCAAACCTTCTTGAGTTTTTACTCCCCAGCGGCCAATCAAGCTGAGAGACTGATAAACACTGTAAAAACCCTCATTCGTACTAGGATTGGCAAAACTCAAAAGACATGGGTTTCTGATCTCCATATGATCGCCATGGCCTTGCGAGCCACTGTTTCTAGGACTACTGGTTTTTCTCCAGCCGAATTTTACACCACGGTCATACCGTACGATTACCTGGGACCGTTGACCCTGAATTGTTAAGCCCTCTCGACAAAACTTTAAGATATGGGTAGTAAACATGTCTAAACGCCTTGCAAATGCCATATCTATCGCACGTACTGCTTTGCGTGAGCAACAGGACGTAAACCGTGCAAGAGCTGATGAAGGTAGGAAACCTTTTGCTTTCAAGGTTGGTGAAGAGTTTTGAGGAAAACGCACTACATTTCAGATAAGGCTAAACAATTTAGCAAGAAACTCGCCGCTCGTTACGAAGGCCATTTTGTGGTTCACGAGGTCGTTACCCCTCTAACCTATAGACTTAAAGACTCTGTTAAAGGAAAAATGCTTGCTGGGACTACAGACTTCCTGCAATTGAAGGTTTTGACATTAGTTGTAATCTTTTGAGGCTGGAGCCTAACTTATTGTAAATCTTGACTTGTCCCCTCTTTAGTTTTTCAAATGATGACTGGGTGTCCTGTGTTGCGAGTAGAATGAATTTTGTTAAATGAAAGTATTTGCTTCTCCTTGTGTAAAATTAAAAAAATCTTTAGTGATTTTAATCTCTCTTTTGTCATCTTCTCCCTCTTCTTCTTCCCTCTGGATTGTGAGAGCTGGTTCTTGCTTGATGTTTTCCTCAGGATGGCACTCTTTTAGTTTGTAGTTCTAAGTAGCCTATGTCACGATTTTTATAAGTTGTTTTGTAGTATTTTTGCACCTTTTTTTGTTATGTTTCTCCTTTATTAGTTAGTATGCCCTACCATGTTGTGTCGTTAAAACCTTGCATTTTTGCTCGTGGTTTCTTTTGTTGCTGCCTACGTACCTATCTGCTCCCTTATTGGTTTAATTACCAGGTAGTAGAGCTGGTATGACTTAGGTTACCCATCCTGTCTCTTGTGCCTTGTAGTTTTTTTGGCTTGGAATTTTTCTTGGCTTTTGAAAATTCTGCTTGTCTGCCCTTGAGATTTTGTTTTTCTCCAACTTCTTTACTTCAGTTAAGTTTCATTTTGTAAATTTTTCCCCAAACCTTTATTCCTCCCCCTCCCCCTTGTTTGGAGGTCTGTTTTTCCCAGTCAACGTTTCTCCCGTTTGTCGTTTGATAAATTGGTTTTCCTGTTTGACCGGTTAAACTGTACTGGGGTATCATGAAGGTTTACACTTTGTCCTCCCCTCGTTAATGTTTTTATGTTACTCTTAAGATGACCTGGTGGTGTGATGGTGATCTGTGGTGCGTGTGTCAGCTTCCTTCACTTGTGGTTGTGGTGTGCCTTGTTCTAGTTTTGTTTTCCCTTGCTTGTTATTTTTTTTCCCTCCTTTTGTTGGTTTTCTTTACGCTTCTTTATTCCCCCTACATCGTTATCTGGATCCCTTACCTTTTTCTTTGGATTAAAATGGTGTAGATTATTTTTCTCACTCGGAAACTTGTCTTGACTCTTGTTCTTGGGAGTTTGACTTGTGCGTGAGTTACTTGGCGTTGGTTTTTTTTCTTGATGGCGTTAGCCCGTTATCATTGGTCTCGAGAATTTTCCCCAACCTTTAAAATTTGGTATTAAACAACTGAATTGGTGGAACGAAATGATGTTTTCTTCCAGTGCTGGGGCTTTTTGGATTGAGGTAAGGTTTCTGGTATTGTTTTTTTTATTATTAATAACCTAACTCTTAATTCCAAGCATTTGGACTAATGAGTCAACAGGGTTTGTTTCTTTTATTGTGATTTCTTTGCTGAAATTTCAAAAGAGGCTGGCATCTTGTCTGGTCAAATTCTTGTGATGCTTTTGTCAGATCCTTTTTCGGTGTGGGACCACCTTTTATATCGGACTTTTGTATAGCTCCTGGCCCGATATCACACTTATCGATCGCCTGTAGCTCGACTGCTCGCTTTCCCAACCATATTTTCTTCGTTACCTAAATTCAGCCTTGTAGCTTGTCTTGCGTGCTCGCGTAACTACGTCATTCATTCACTCTCTCGTTATTCGCGTAGCTTAGCTTTGCCCACTTGAGCAATTACGTCATTCATTCACCTTGTCGCCTACGCAGACTTTCGTCATCATGTCGCGTTGCCTTGTCAGATTAAAATATTCTTAAAATCACTAAAACTCACTGATTCTTTAAAATTTAACTTAAGTTATCTCATGTCTAACCTCAAACTCTTAAAATTATAAAATATTTAAACTTTGTTGTTTATTATAGCCTATTTCAGCGTTGGTCGTAATCTTCAGCTGAGTTTGGTCAGCTGACTATGCAAATTACGAATGCGTGGTTATAACCCTTGAGTGAGGGGTAAACAAGGTGTATCTCCAGTCGTCTCGTTGCCTTGCCCGTGGCTTGGGCGGTAACGTTTTTAAATTTTAACTTCGTTCGTTTGTTCTAAATGTGTTTATTTTATTTTTAATGTTTAACCACCGTTCGTCGGCCACGCCTTTCATTTTCCATCATCGATGCCGCTCATTCACAGGATTGTCATCACCGTTCCTTCGCTAGCCTTCAACCTTGCTCAAGGTAAATTGGTGAACTTGATAATTAGCCCTAATTGCACGTTAACTAATGCCAACTATCGTTGCCTATATTGGTGTTAAAAGATTTGGTATTGCCTTTGCGAGATAAGGTAAATTTATCTTCATGTTGCTGGATAGCAGTTCAGTGAGGCGAGAGCAGTCATTGACGGCGTAAATAATGTTACGTAAGTGCATGAGTTAACTTTGTTCTTTTCACGCATTTTTCGTAGTCCTAGGCCTGGTCATCCATTATTCTAATCCGTTACGTGATGTCCAGGGGTTAGCCGTAATCCCAAGTATTGAAAATTGCTTTTGACTATTTATGATTGAGACTTCACCCCATGGCTCGCCGTAAAAATGTTAACCCGTTACGTGAAGATCAATAAGTTTTTGCTAACCCGTTGCGTGAAGCATAAGAAGTCAATTTAACCCGTTACGAGAGGTCTTGCTTATTGCTGATTTGGCTGGTTTTTGTTTATGTACCCGATTTGCCGTAGACTTAAGGCTTATCCCGTTACGTGATGCCAATGCCTGTTTTGTGTTAAAAAACCTAACGCGTTGCGAGATGTCTCACTGACTGTACGAGTAGATATTTTTAGCAGCGTTTGCATTGAGGCCGGTTTCTGTTTTGCGCTTTTATGAATTAAGCTAACCAGCATCGTTTTGTGTAACACGACCGTGATTGTAACGGAGATTTATTAATGTTTTTTATTAAACCGTTATTTCATAAAACTAAAGGTTGTGTCACGGTGTGGTCATTACTAGTGTTTTAAGGTAGTTTTCTCATTGCTGTGCTAATTATGAATTTTTGTACGTTAACTGCTAACTGAGTTTCACCCAGCATTCATTTTTGGCCTTAACCCTTTGACATGCAGCATTATTTCGCTAGTGGTAGTCATACAGTGCAGTGATAAATCAGAACAACAACAGATTTCAAACTTGAAATCAGTTGGAAGGCTTGAGTGAGGTTGATACTTGATGTCTGTAGAAAGCTGCTTGCATTGGTACAGGGATATGATGGTAAGGCAGCTTGAATATAAGGCGAATTGCGGTTATGGGCTCACAAATTCAATATAAACAGACAAGATTGTAAGGCGGAAGACTATCACCCAAGATTCTGACAGTGCCTCTATTACCAATATATTTGGTACCATAGCATAACCAATGCTGATTCATAATTATATTTTTCTTGATATAGGTGTTTTTTTTCCAACTGTGGATTCCGTTACAAATTTTTAGGGTCTATTTTTAGTTTTATTTTAGTTTTTGCTAAATAATTCAAAAAATAAATACTGACTTTACAGTAGCTCCAATGGATAGCTCTCAAAAAAGCGGTTCGAATAGTGTATTTGAACTTCAAAATAGGTCAAGATTTGACCGAGTTATGAATATGAGAATACGCGCATATGAGAAAAAAATAAGACGAATGTAAGATAAAATCCAAACCGCGCTTGCAAGTCAAGAGGTTAAAACCCCACCAACGAACTTGGGACCTCTGCGGAAGTCAACCCTAGACTTTTTAATTTCCCCCGCTGCCAGTTTTTCCAACAGGTATGGGAAGATGTCGGCTCATTTAACAACCAAGAGCGATATAATGGGGGCCCGTCCGGGATGTTGAATCCGTGATTTTTTTTCCAAATAAAAACCAAATTATAGCTTACATGCTATAATAGGGGCCTAAGTCCGGTTTTTGAACCCGTAACCTTTTTCCTTAACGGTGCTGAACCCGTAATTTTTTTTCCAAAAAAAAGCCAAATTGTTTTACATGCTATAATGGGGGTGTAAGTCCGATTTTTGAACCCGTAACTTTCTTCCTTAACGGTGTTGAACCCGTGACTTTTTTTGATTGATTTGAACTCAGGAATTTTTTTTCTCGCTGATTTAATCAAAATTAATCCTTAAAGCAGCTAAGTTTGGTTCTTGTGATCGTTTGGATTTTTTCGGTGTTCATTTATTCTCGTGCAATTTTGAAGGATTCGAACCCCTTTCCTTCGTTAAAGTCGTAAAAGAAAAAAAAAAGAGTTGATTTTTCTCTTCGGAATCTCGTTACTTTTTTTTTCACCAAGCACAGCTGTCATAATTGCCTCCAACCATTGGTAATGACTTCACTTGTCACGCAATCGCTGAACTAGGGTTTGAATGAGAAACTTCGATTCCTAGCTTAAAATTAGCGTTTGTTTGACTTTTTCCCGTAAGGCACCTGATCAAACTAAAATTTCGCCTTAGTTAGCTTGTCCCTCTTGGCAATACCATATTGCTTTACTGGAAATAGGTTTAAGGAGCTCGTTTGAAGTTTATTTACGGGTGTTTTTTTTCTTTCATTGCTACACGACATTTCCGTAGCTGGGTAGAAAAAAAAATTGGAGGGTCCTTAATTAGTTTGTAGCGTTGTTTTTGGTGTAATTTAAAGGATTGTTAGAGGGATTAAACGTTTAGCGGCTTAATTAACCACGGTCACCCTGATGCCTAAACTAACATACCCTAGCTTAATTTTGTTTATTTCTATCTCCCCCTTAGCTTCCACCCCCCCCCCCCCCAAGAAACAACTTAGGTGTTAAACTAATGTAGCTCATTAAGCTTTAGTAAATAAGTTCCTGTGTTTACTTAAAAAGGGTTAGCCTGCGTATTCTTGGTTTTGCAAAAAAAAAATGGGAACTTTTTTCCCTGTAAAGTGAACATTTTTTTTGCTTACGTTTGGAATTTCTTTGCGCCCTGCAAATTAATTGTGTTCCAGGTTTCTTTTCTAGCTAAGTCTTTATTTTGAACTTTTCTGGGAAAATTTTGCTAATTGCTTTTTTTTCCCATTATTTCATGAAAATATGATGTCAGACATCGACGAGCAATCGACGGACTCGTCAGCTGATGAAAAGTGCTTTGCTGCAGCGTGCTGAAGCCATTCTTGGGTACACCAACAAAGGTAATGTGACAGGCCGCAGGCATAGGC
>JAHWFP010021482.1:0-49408 GCA_023313725.1 Lithobius niger | reverse complement strand
AGTTGCGGCTACTAATACCTCTGCTAATGCTTTGCTTTCGTGCTGCTTCGAAGGCAAAAGCATTAGCAAAGTTGTTAGTAGCCGCAACTTCCGCTAGAGGTCCGCGTAGGATGGGAAGAGGTGAGACGGTACATCTAGTTAACTTTCTAATCTATGATCTTACCCAGTGCACGAAAGTTCGTCGTAAACGTTGGATCAAATACCACATTGCAGCCTTCATTATACTTTCATTAAAGACCCAAGTTAGGTATGTTAAGAACGAGTGTTGCTTATTTTAGAAATGAGCAAGACAGTACATCATTGGTTTGCTACTTGAAAATTCGTAGGATAAGTTCTGGGTTGAAATGTGCGTGTGACTCGTACCTGGATTTCGCCAACCTAAAAAAAAAATGACACCTAAGACTCTTATGCGTACATTACATGTTTGATGAAAAATTATTTTCTTCTAGGGTGGTGGAGAAACTGTCGAATACAGACAAACAATGCGAAAAATCCACTTTGAAAACACCTACATTACTACAATATGAGAGCATCAAGCATTAATATAACTTATGAACGATTTAAAAGACGTTTTGATAACGCTGAAGTGTAAAATCAGCTCTATATGACTATTCGTACAGCTGAATCTGACTGGATCACTGATTTAGCAGCAGCTGCCATCTTGCATACGTGTTCGATTCGCCTGCGACGAAATGACGTCACACTATCCTTTGGACATTATGCTTTGGAAACAGAGCGTATTCCTACTTATTATTGGTATTATTATTAAAAATTCACGGAGGAGAGGCCAATAAATCAGTGAATTGATTATTATTTTCCAAACATAGTCTTTCATTTCAAACTTTCCGTAGATCTTTAATATCTACAATAATAACATCGCAGAAACCAACAGCACTACTCAGTTTTAAGTACTTTAGATTAGATTAGATTTTATTACTTTAGCCTAAACGGTCTGTAACCATGCGCTCACTCTAAACTTAAAACTAAGCACTTTCAAAAGGGTTCAAAGGATTTTGCAGCGAGCGTTAACTGCTTCCGGTCCTCTTAGGCAGAAGCTAACAATCGCTTTAACAATCAGTTTAAACTTACGGTGCACAAGGTTTATCATTGCTTCCTTGCAAAGTGTTAGGCAACGATAAGTGCTCTGTAAATGAAAGCTGTAGTGTCTGGTTGTCTGGGCACTCCGTGGCGCACCTTGCAACTACCTCCAAGTTGTTTTGCTGGTCATGTTATTACTTACTTATCTTTCCTGGAGTCCATCATTGTACCCATAACACCATGCCTAATATGTGATATAAAGCTCTGCAGCGCCACCTTCGGGAACTGCCCAATTAATACTTACAACTGAGTCAGGCTCACTTGACTGCGGGCCAGGAAAATTCAAAAACAAAACACTGGTCGGCGATTTACTTTGTACATCTCCCAGACAAAAGAAAATCAATTTGACGCCGCATTGATACACAAAAGATAGACCTGACCACACCAATTTTTAAAACGGTGTATGCAATGCAACGGGTGCTGAGAACGTACTTAACAAGGAACTAACATTATTAGCCATCGAAAAATTGTTTCAAGCAACAGGATGCGCTGATTGAGTGAGCGAAGCGAACGAAAATCAGTGTTTGTTAGCCATATCCGCCAAATTTAACTGAGGAAACTTAATTCGGTGAAACATGGACATACTCATGAGCGAGCAAATGGTCCACCCAACACCAGCTGCTGCAGTGCCTCTTGTTTGTTCCACATTAGCGCCGGTGCACACGTGCGGGACGGCATTTGGCCGACGCTGCGTTACCGCATTTGGGTTTGGTTCATGTGCCATCTGTTGGGTACTGCACACGTACCAGCGTCGACACTGCGTTACCGCCCGCCGCTCGTGTGGTCGTTTTGCACCGCAATTTCCCCCGTCAACGCAGCCGTACCGCAGCGTTAAAAAAACGCAATTGCGTCTCTGAGTACCTTGGGTGACTTGAGCGATGCACACGTCCGCCGTTTACCGCAAAAGCGTTACCGAAAATGGCGTCCAATTTCGAAGAAATAGACGTGGAATTGTTTATTGGGGGAGTAAAGAACTTAGAGGTCGACCGAATTTACGTTTCGGTTTCGGCACCGAAACTGTCAAATTTTTGGTTTCGGTTTCGGTTCTGGTTTCGGCCAAAAAAGTTGTAGGTCTGTTTTGGTTTCGCCCGAAACCGAATAACTAGTTTCGGTTATGGTTTCGGTTGAATCCTATGCTGCAGTTTCGGTAACACCGAAACCAATTCCCCTCCTGGCAATAGACAATGTCCGCATAATCTAACTAGGCCCAGGAGCACCGACATCCAGATCCTGCTTTATTCTGCCATGCCCATCAATAATAAATACATTTTTTCAATCCATATCTAATCACATTTATAATGGCATCGTTGCACTGCAGGGAATCTACGCTTTAATTGCCTTTATTTACGTTTTCAATCCAGGCTTATACTTATTGAATGAAACTCTTTTCTGGTGCTCTGCATCTCCCTTACTTACACGAGTTAACCGTTTTAAAATTAAAAAAAAACTAACAAGTAGAAATAAAACGCAAACGACAGTCATGCATTATTTACGTAAGATTGACATTTTTTAGGTGTGGGGGTGAAGGGCGCGCGTGGGTTTGCTCAGCCTAGCGGCAGAAAAGAGGGAAACCGGTCTCTGCCTCCCACTCTAGTCTACGTCTGTGAAAAACCATACAATCATAAACCATTTAATGATTTTATCCTTATTTTTTGTCTAATTATTAAAAGTGATATTATTAATGTTAGGTTTTGGTTCCGGTTTCGGTAGTGGTTTCGGTTTCGGCCGAAACCGATTTAATGGTTTCGGTAGTGGTTTCGGTTTCGGCCAAAACTGAATTGCCAGTTTCGGTAGCGATTTCGGTTTCGGCCGAAACCAAATCTCCGGTTTCGGTAGTGGTTTCGGTTTCGGCTGAAAGTGAAAAACTTGGTTTCGGTCGACCACTAAAAGAACTATCCTGAAATATGAAATGTTGCTGCAGAAATGTTGAAGACTCATTGGGAAGTAATTAAAGAACTTATCCGAATATTATAGTTAATCTGCAAAGGATGTATAACATTTTCCCCTGGTACGTCTTAAATTAGTACATCAATGTAACAAAATTTGTCGCATTGGTTTTAAAATATATTTTTTGTTCACGAGGTAGGCGAAAAAAGCAGCATCGTCTCATTGGTTTCAAACTATAATTTGTTGTACACGAGGTTAGGGAACCGAACGCGCACATACGTCACCGAAGCGGCACCGCAGCGTCAATGCGCGCTAATAAAACGCACGTGTGCATTGATTGGCTGCGTCACCGCAGCGGCGCCGCAGCGTCGCCGCGCGTCCAAAAAACGCACGTGTGCACCGGCGCTTATGTTTGCAGAAAACTGACTATATGACGCCACGTTTCCTTCAACTACGAGTGCAAAAAACACGTAAATATCCCACCCGTAGACTCTAGCAATAACTGTGTAGAGTCTACACGTGTGATATCCACATGTTTTTACACTCGTACTGCAACGACACGTGTCGTCAAACGGTCAGTTTCCTGCAATCATAATGTGGAACAAACTATAGCACAGGCTTCTTCTAGTATCTAGTGAAAGTTCCCAATGAAATAAATCTACGCTCATTTTAAATAAAAACTCTGTGATTAGGATTACCCGCTTTTATACTGCATAACTGGCTCAATTTAGTTTGCCTCACATTTGCCAGGTTCGCTTTTGATGGTACCATAATCAATACTAGTGGACGATGATGCACTTTTTCTTTTTTTTGTTTTTAAAAAATCATATCGTAAAGCAGCACTTCCGACTTTAAAAGCTTCATAAACCATTGTGACATTGTAAGAGTTCTTTTGTGTTAAATATGTCTCCTTTTTTGTTGTTGTTAGTTTTGGTGGCTTTGTGTTTATCGTTTGAATTTTTCATTGAAACATTTATTTTGATGGAATTATATGAAAACTGTCAAAGACGAATATTCCCTTTAGCAAACATTAAGGGAAAAGTGCGCATGTCAAGGCTCGTTTATACTATTGAAGCGACATGCGACGCGAGTTAGAAAAAATTGGTAGTCGCCGCGCGAATGCTCGCGACAGTCGCCCTGATCGCTGCGCAAATCCCATTCATGAGCGAAGCAAACGGGAACGAAACGAGATCGATGCAAGCTCTCCTCCTTACTTGGCGGGAAAGCATCTTGGACTCTTTGAAGTCGACCATTGAATCGTATTTTTATTATCAGCTTTGTGTTTTTTATAAACTGAAATATTGTGCTGTTGTGATATTATTATTAAAAACATTGAATACTACCAATGTTTTATTTATTTTTTATTTGGACAGACGGGGTGGTATGGATAAACATCATTAGATAAGAATAACGTACGTACGTATGTAAGTATGATCAAAGTTCTGGTAATGTGTAAACTAGAGCAATAAACTGTTCAGTAGCATATACTATAGTTTAGTTTATTTGGCATCCTTCATAAAGTATAGCTCGCCGCTTTTACCAATTTTGACTCCCCCCCCATGCCTCCCCATTTCATCATTTGTCATGCTTGCTCACATCCACCTAAAAAATGTAAGTCAATCCGATTCCCCACCCCCCCCCCCCTCACCAAAAAAAATGGAAGGAAAAAACAACAAAGAAGGAAAAGAAATCTGAATGTTAGGTTCTGGAAATAATTTAACACGGTTAAAATATCAGGTTAAAAAAAATTCTGAATTCAAGAATTTCCGTTATATTCCACTTAATTCCGTAAATGTTGACACATATAGACAGAAAGCCTTGAGTTTAGACATTCCTCATTTTTCTGACATCTCAGCACATCATTCATGTATTTATAAGTTTGAAGTTTTTCTGGCACAAATAATAAAAGTGCGTAAAATACAAAAGCGTGACGTGGCATTTGTGACAATACTCCCCCCCTCCCCCCCCGTGTCCGCTTTATCACACTGAACTGAGTTCCTCCCCCCCCCCTCGTCCACCTTCCAAGGATTGCGTACTTTTTGAATGGTGTCTTGCTGTTCGAAAATATCAGTTTACATTTTCAATAAAAAAAAAAAGAGCCCATACCACCTGCACAGTCGAGCAGCGAAGGGCACAGTTGATGTATTGTGCTCATGTCGATAGTGGCATATAAAGATTCTACAACTTTCCTAGCTGCATTGCCCCTCTCCGTCACAAGATGAGTTTAGTAGTTAAAAATGACGTAAATTTCAGTACTGTAAATCGTCTATTAACAGTCCTGGCAAAGCTACGGCCCACCCCCTCCCCCTAAACTACTTTAGGTGAGAACTAGGTGATCTCCTAGTTACAGACTGTTTTTTCTCACCTTAAAGTATTTTCAATCGTAATTTTTCAGCCAGAAGTTGACTAAAAACTTCATACATTCAAGGAAATTATTATTTTATCTCCTTAAATCGTGGTTTTTCTGCACCAAAATTAACTAAAAACTTAATACATAAAAGAAACTAAAGAAACTAGTATATAAACGAACAAACTTAAATTCCGGAACGTTAATGCTAGACCGTATGCAGATTACGTTCGTGAATGATCGCGTGAATGATCGCATTTTTGGGGGGGTGGAGGGGGGGATTAGGGTTCAGGATAAACGAACACTGACCCTAGGCCTAGGCCAACCTCTCGGCGGCCTTGAGTGTCGCTTCCGAAGTTCGCGCTTAAACTTGAAAACAGGCTTTGGGCCTATTACAGGCGGAGAAGATTGAAATATCAAGCCTCTTGGAAGTTTCACTCTGGTTCGATTTGTACGATTGGCAAGAATTTGTTGGTCAAGCATCAGGGAGGGTGAACAGTGGGGCCTGGGGGGGGGGGAGGGGGAAGAAGGCATGGTGTATTTCATGGCAATTCTATGGCCGGTTCAATTTGTACTGCTAAGAATGAATTAGGTACAAAATTTCATGCTCTAAGCTCGATTTGAAAGAATTTGTTGGTCAAGCCGCGAAGGGGGGGGGGAGGGGGTAACGGAGGTGCTGGTAGCTCTTGGGTGTCTTTAATGGGGAATGCCATGACTAGTTCGATTTGTACTGCTAAGAATGACTTGTGTACCGAAGTTAGCTCGATGTGTTTGCTTTTGTTGCTTAACAATTGTACTGTTCATGATTCCATCATTCTAAATGTACAACGGTGAGCATTAGAAATAAATTCCAAACAATGTAATTTCTTCCATAATAATTGGACGATTTACAGAAACTTCTAGCTCAGCAATACTTTTGGGGATTTCAAGCTATGTACCAAATTTCATTCCAATCCGACCTCTCGTTTGGGCTCCACACAGACTACGGAAGTGCAGCCAACATATTGCAATTTTGTGGCCATTATCGCGCTCCGCCAATAAACGCGCCTTAAGTTTATTGTTGTTGATAACTTAGTTCCAAAGGCCATCTTAGTACAAAACTGATACAAGGTTTTCTGTTGTCTACCTAGTGAGCCCCGTTGATCAGCGCAATTCCCCAAGCCTTCCGTAGCATCAGTATTTATTAATCAACACCAGAAAACAACATTTGAATGTTTCGAGATAAAGAAGCAGTCGCTAGCCTTCGCGAAAACACTGATATATTAATAAACAAATACAGAACGTTGAATACTAGGAGTACGGTCTACAAGTCAAAACCTAGAAGGAACACGGACAAACTTTGAAAAGTCAGGATCTAGGTGTAACATTTTGTCAGTAAGAGGCTGGTAAGCATTACACCCTTACTACCCGGTGGCTATCTTAGTTCTAGTCTATTCGGACAGAACGTGTGCATGAACGGTTGTAGCAGTAAAAGCCAATAACTGAAAACCACTGAAAGCCAAAACTTGAACTTGACGGGCGAAGCACTATCGCGCATCTAGATATCTAATTAATTCCAGACTTTACGGTGGATAAAGACAGACATACAGACAGACAGGTGACACGCAGCCACGCGTCACAAACAGACGCAGTATTTACCTACGAGCGTAAAATTAGTTTGGCAATTGAAAATAATGGCACTGTAAAAATATAGCAAAAAGGGCACAACAGTCACAACTCGGGAAAGGAAATTACTTTCACCTAAATTACTTTTACCGTCGAATTTCACCCACGCGTCGCTGCCAATTAGGTAACAGCTTCACAATTCTCATTACCGAACACGCGTGGAGCGTGCGTGCGTGTTCTTTTTATTAATCCCGCTCAATCAGCCCACGCACTCTTCTTTTTCCCGTTTCGCTTTATTTCGTTTTTTCCCCGTTTCGTTCTATTTCACCATTACATCGGACTGACAACAGAATGACAAACTGTCTCCTAACTTTAATATCTCGAAATTCCCTAAAGGCAGTCGCAACTCATCTGTGCCTTAAATAAAAAGTCAGCAGCTTTTAAGTCAGCAGAATTTACACGGATATAATTTTGTAGTAGAAGCAAGTGATTTTTATTTTTTGCTGGAGTACGAAAAAATACTTCCGGGTTTAAGGGGACGTGTCTGAGGCAGTGAATGAGTTGAAGCAGGATGAATGAGGAATGCTGCAGTGAAAACTAACTTTTCACAGATGATAAACTAAAATTGTCAACAACAGCAGATTTAATGAAATAGATAATATCAGAATGAATAAGCCAATATAATAAAATACCAAAATGGAATAATATATACGGGAAAAGAAATAAAAAGTACTACGTACCAAATATTTTTAATAAATACCAAGAAATATGATGAACTACCAGAATATTAATGAATTAAAACGGAAATTAAAAGGAAAACTTACAAGAAAATAAGCCCATTCGGAAGTGTTGAATTCTGAATTTTGAAGTCTAAAATCTTAAAAGAAACTCTTAAACTTCAAACCTATTAATAACTATGATAAATTATACGTCAATGCCACTTTCAACAAGCTGTATTTTATTCTTACAAGCTATTTTAATTAATAACTTCTAGCATTTTTATAATTTTTTTTATTAATTTCTTTGAGCCTTAAGTCAGCCGAAGCAACTTAATGCTTGTATGGATGAACCGATCAATTTTGAACATTACCAGACTTTTAGAGAAGAAGAAATATCTGGTAAAGGGAGGTGCCAACCCGGGGATTGGATCCGGGAAACCTCCGATCATTGTAGGGGTCGAAAGATTGTCCAGAATTGGCCAGAATAGTTCCCAGAGCTGCTGAAGGAGCATGGTAACCTCTCACGCTACCCCGGCCGGCAGTCCTGGAGGGTTCGACCCAGGGACAACGCTAGAATCTCTTTACTGGGGAGGCGGCAGTGGGGCAGCAATTTTAGCCAGGAGGGCGAACCGAAAAGTTTACTTTTGCGGTACCCCCCCCCCCCCCCCCAAAAAAAAAAAGAACAAAAGAAAAATAACAATCTTGCAATTCTTTCTCACACCCAACGTTCTTAATTGTTTTCTACACTATTTTTTTTGGGGAATAGTTTTAAATTCAGCTGAAAAAAGATGACTTTACAACTCTCACAGTAACAACTAGGCTCCAATGATGTCACCTTAAGTCCTTCCTGTCGCTGTGAACGAGTAACCAGATTTTTTTCGTTTATACGTTTGATTTTGATCTGATGGTGGGGGGGGGGCCCCGGGGGGGGGGGGGGCGACCAAAATTTTAGCGTCCTCCCTCGTCCTCCCTTAGCGTCGTCCCTGGTTCGACCAGATCCGCAAACCTCCAGATAATAATAATAATAATAATAATAATAAGTTTATTGGGTACATTGCTCGAAGTTAAAATAATAACTTGTTTGAGCTACAATAATTACATAATACACATAACACATAAGTCAATATTTGATAAATAAATAGATGCATACATGAATAAATATAATATATTATATACAATTTATGAATTGTTAGTAGTGTTAGTTTTATTAAGTTTTATAACTATTAATAAATACATCTATTAATTTACTTTTTAATTCATGTTTGCTTTGAAAATGTAACATATTTTTTCTAGTTTGTTAAATGTGTATGGTATGTAATAATCTTTTTTTCTTGTACCATATGCATTGTACCAACTTAAATCTTTGTGATGATACTCTTAAACGCAAACTTTTTGGTTCATCATAAGTTTTATATGTATTTATGTAATAATTTTTAAGTATTATGATATAGTCTTTTAATTCATTTATTTTTAGAATTTTATTATAAATAAAGATATCATTTGTTTTTTCCCCTTCTTTTCCAAAGAACACCTTAACTAATTTATTTTGTACTTTTTACAGTCTCATTATTATTATTCAGAAGCAAAGCCATAAATTTCGATTCCATATCGCAGAATGCTACCTATTCATGCTTCGTAGAGAATTTTTTAATTTTTATTGCATAGAATATATTTTACGTTATATAATTTTGGTATCATCTGTCTAAGTTTTACGATCAATTTCATTACATGGTGTTTAAAATCCCTTTTTGAGTCAATTTCTATTCCTAAATATTTTGAAGTATCCTTTAAATCAATTTTCTTACAACTTTTTGAGCAGTTTTGTTTGTTTATACCATTTTTTATAAATTCGCATTGTTCACTGTGCGTTATTAGGTTGATCACGTGTTTATTTTTCATTTTCGGAACTGTTATTTCTAATTGTACTGTTTTTTCCTCGCTTATATATAATTCATTTTCTATTAGCCATCCGTTGATCATATCGAAGTCTTTTTGTAGATTTTCATTCATTTCAGTATGGTTTGAGTTGATGGATAACAATATTGTGTCATCTGCGAACATGAATAAAAGAGTTCTCTTAACATAATTATCTATATCATTTACATATATTAAAAATAATAATGGACCTAACACTGACCCTTGAGGTACTCCGTGTTTTATATCCTTTTTAGTACTATATCCATTATTAATTTTTACTGTTGCTTTCCTGTGTGTCAAATAACTTTTAATTAGATTATATAATTTTCCTCGTAAACCAAGTCTTTCACATTTTTTCATTAAAATTTCTTGGTCAAAAGTATCGAATGCTTTTTGAAGGTCAATAAGTACTACTCCAATGTATTTTTTTTCATCTAATGCTTTTGTAATTATTTCATTTATTTGTGTTAGTAAGTCCGTTGTACTTTGATTTTTTTTGTATCCGTACTGTATTTTATTTAACAAATTAAATTTGTCTAAATATTCTGTTATTTTATTCGAAAAAAATCTTTCAATTATCTTATCTATTATAGATAATAACGAAATAGGTCTATAATTATTTTTATCTCTTTTATCTCCTTTTTTAAAAATTGGTCTCAGCACTTGTATTTTTAGCTGTTCTGGCAATATTTCTTTTTCAATCATTCTATTTATTAATTTACATATAAATACTGATGTGTTTTCTTCTGACTTTTTGAAATTTTCAGTATTGAACCCATCCATGCGTGTTGCCTTTGTGTTTTTTAAATCTCTAATTATTTGAATTATTTCTTTTGAAGAAGGGTTTTGTACAAAAAAAAGTATTCTCATTCCATTTATTCATTTTTTGTTTAGTTTTTTTGTAAATTGTTTTGTAATAGTTTCCGGTTTTATAATTAATTAGTTTTTTTTTTCAAATTTTTTTCTTAGTTGGGGTACTTGATTTATAAAGTTATCATTAAATTCATTTCTTAAATCTTGTATCTCTATTTCCTTAAATGTTTCTGTTATGTCTTTATCGAGATTTATTTTTTTGTCTTTTTGTTGGCCATTTTTCCCATCATTGGAGTCTTCTAATTTTGTTTTATAATAATTCTGTTTACATTCCTTAATTTTTTTTAAAATTTGATTCTTTAATTCTCGATATTTTAGTAGTAACTCATTACTTACACTCTTTTCTTGTTTTTTTATTTCCCTCCATAAAAAGTTTTTTTTATTGATCATATGTAAGAGATCGTGTGTTATCCAATTATTTCTTCCTATATTTTTATTTTTATTAGTTTTTTCTCTTTGTTCTATCTTTTATTTGTGTTCTTATCATATATATTTTTTATTATTGCTATGATCTTTGTACACATTGCATGAGGGCATTCTATCTTATCCAGAAGATTCCAGTTTTGAGTCTGCAATTCTGTTATTATGTTTTTGTTATTATGTATAGAATATTCCTTTTTATCTTCTTTGAGCATATCTTCTTTACCACTTTTATTATTTTTTTTGTTTTTCCCAAAGCCAACATGCCGTGAAATAATGATCTGCAATTTTTATATTGATGGTACCACTATTTTTCCTCCAACTATTTTGTCCTAATTTTACATATATATGATCAATGCATGATTTTTGCAATGTGTTAATTTTATTAATGCATACTATTTCTTCTCTTGTGGCAGAATCAATAAGACTTTCAAAACCCGCTCTTGCCATCATATTTTCGTATTTATCAATGCTGCTCTGATCGTGTTTATCCTTAATATTATCGATATTTTTCAGTATATCAATATTAATGTCTCCTACTACGATTACATTCTCATTTTTATTACTTTTATTTGCAGTTTTAATATATTTTTTAGAGCTTGTGTAAACTTGTTTTTATTGGTTTCTGGTCTTCTGTATATATACATATAGCTTAAAAGTTTGTGAATTTTTTGTTACCATAATTTCTAAACTTTCATTATCAATTATCTCTAAATATTTTACGTTAGTAGTAGTTATGTTAGTTTTTATGTACACCATTATTCCTCCTCCTCGAAGTGTTTTTTCTCTTGTTATGTTATAATTTTTATAGCCATTCCATTGATAGTACGGTGTTTCATCCTTTTTTATATTAACTTCTGTTAATACAATTACATCCCAGTTGACTTTCATTTCTATCAGTTGGAGTTTTATAATATCCCAGTTTTTTCTTAAACTTCTTATATTTACGTGTAATATTTTTAAATTACTTTTGTTACCAATTTCTCTTTCCATTTCTTTTGCGACATCATCGTTTGTTTCAAATATTTTGTTTTTATACAGGAATATTTGTTTCAGGTTGTAAGTCTTCTTCGAATTTTACAATCTTAACTTCCGTGACGTTTTCGTTTCTTCTCATCATTATTTTTCCTCTCAAGAACCAAACATATTTGTAGTCATTGTTTTTTGCATATTATTATGTCTTCCAAAATAGATTTCTATAATATGGACTCATATTTTTGTTTAAGTATACTCTACTTCTGTCGCCATTTCTGTATATATCGTCATTAGTCTACCTTCTTTTTGTTTTCAAGCCACATGTCTCTGAAATCTCTGCTTTTTGAATTAGATGATTATTGCACTTTTTGTGTGTTTCTTTTTGTTGGGTATCCGATGTGCTGCTTCTATATGTTCAGGCTTGTATGATCTTACATTGTAGTTTTCAGCAACTCTTTGAACAATATCTTTAATATTTTCTTGTGGTAACCAACCTAGCTGATTAATTTCCATGTTCCGGTTTCTGTCGTATTGTTCTTTTTCATGTGCAGACATGGATAATTCATGCATTTGTTTTTCTAATTGTGTGTCTTTAACTTCTTTGTTTTCTAGTTTTTGTAATCTGTCATCCATTTCTTTGATTTTTTGCAGCATTTCTTGGTTGTTTTTTTTCATGTCTATTTGTTCTTGGCTCACGTAATTTAACGTTTTTATAATCTCAACTTGTTCTTCTTGTATTTTAGTGATTTTATCATATGCTTCCATCAGTTTGTCCATTTTCTTTTCGATTCTTATCAACGATTGTTGAAGACACTTTATTTCTGAACTAGTTTCACTTTCGCTTCCTTGTGATTGTCTATCTTTATCACCTTCTTTATGTCTGCCTTCTAGCTTATTTTTTTCTTCCAGTACTTTTTTATTTTTGTCTTCTGCTTTTGTTGCTTTTTCATTTTCGTCACCACTTTCTTCTTCACTGTTTTGAGAGTCTGGATCGTCTTTTTCTTGTTCTGATAAAGTCCTTTTCGTTCTGCATCGCACGCACTTCCAATCTTCTTTATTTTTTACACTTTTCGCATTCCAGGTTTTGGCTGATATCTTAGCGCAAGTGAAGTGATATTTGGCCTTACATTTGCCACATATAACGTTGTCATTTTGGTTACCAAGTTTGTTTTCACATTCTCTACACCTCATGTTGCTTATTTAGTTCTGTTTTGTTATTGTGCAATTTGTTTTCAGCTCATTTTTACGAACGCACATTTTTTTCATTCTTTCACTTTCGGTTTCTGTTTCTGTTTCTTAGTTCACTGAATCGAACGCACCAACTTTAAATTGCACGTGGAGCCTTCCGTAGAAGTTGTCAGCGACGCACGGACAGAAATACGATTTTGTTTGCTTCATAATAGGGCACCTAAATCTCGTAAAACCCTCCCGAACGTTTCCGTATGCACACTCCTACCTTATTTATATGATTCAATCGGCAATCCGTTTTCATTTGATCGTATTCCACTATAAAAGCAAATCCAAGTGGGAGCGATGTGATGGTTGCGTCCGTTGTACTAGCCTTTCATAATATATAATACGATTATTATACGATCATATTATACGATCATAATATATAATACGATTATTAATATATAATAATAATAATAATAATAATAATAATATGCTTTATTGTACAAGTTGTTGTTGGTACAGGCACGAAATTCCAAAGAACTTGTGTGTGCAAGCAAGTAATACATTTCGTTATTTGTATATGTTAAATTATAATCATGCGTCATGCATTTTTACATATATTCCTATTAAATTCCATATTTCATATATTAAATTTAGTACACTAATTTAGTTATCTTAAATTTGATATGGTAGTTTATTATTGATCTAATATCCATTTTTTAATGTTCTTGTCCACTTCATTATGATTATTCTGGTTCCGTAGGTGTTCTGGTAGTTTATTAAATTGATAAGGTATTTGATATTTCATTTCACGTCTCCCTTACGAATTATTCCACTTTGGTTCTATTAGCCATTTATTATTGCCTCTTACATTTCTTTTAGTCTTAACTTTATATATGTTCTTGAAATAATTCTTTTTTATTATATTCCAAGTTAATGTTTGCTGTAAATTCAATATTTTAAACTTTTTATATATGTCTTTACTATGTGTTAGTTTATTGTCTCTAAATAATAATTTAATTGCCTTGTTTGTAACTTTCTCAAGTCGTGCCATTATACTTTAGTTGTTGTTCCGTACACTGTCATTCCATATTTGATGTTTGACATGATTAATGCATCAAAAATTGTTTTCTTGTTTTTTTTTCATTAAGTATTCCATTTAGTTTATACATTGTTGGTATCACACGTCTGATTTTTAGAATGATTTTATTTATATGTTCGTAAAATTTCCAGTGTTTTTCTAATTCTAATCCCAAATATATGGCTCTGTTAACTTTTTTAATAGTTTTACATTTGCATTGTTTATTTTGTTTCTTACATATTTTATTGCATATTGTTATTTCACCAGTCTCCTCATTCATATGTGACGAGTGTACTGGTAAATATACAGTTTTTTCTTCATTTAATATTAGCTCATTTTCTTGTAAATACACCTTTAAATTATCAAAATCTTCTTGTAAGTGTTTTAGCATTTTCCTATTTTCTGAATGTATTGATAATAAAAAAATGTCGTCAGTATATAATGTTACAATACATGTTTATTATTCCATTACAATACATGTATTGTACATATGTAAATGTGTGTGTTGGCTTTTGGTATAATAGGGTTTACTTATGCATTTTTCGTGACGCTTTGTAGAGCTGTTATATCGTTAATATATATTAGGAAGAGCAAAGATCCTAGGACCGAGCCTTGCAGGACGCCGTATTTCATTTTTTTCCAACTGCTTTTTGTATCTCCTATTTTAACACTACTTTGTCGTCCTGTCATATAGTTATTGATTATATTATATATTTTCCCTCTTAACCCATGTTTATAGATTTTTTCTAGAATAATGTTTTTACTTAAAGTATCAAATGCTTTGGTTAGGTCAATTAGTATTGCACCTACATATTTTCCTTCATTTAGTGCTCTGTTAATATTATTATTTATATTCTCTAATGCTTCAGTTGTTCCAATTCCTTTTCTATAACCGAATTGTTGTTTATTTAGTATATCATATTTATTAAGAAAATTTTCTATTTTGATATAAAAAAAATTTTCAACTATTTTATTGAATACTGTTAGCAGTGATATAGGTCTGTAGTTATTAAAATCGTACACATTACCTTTTTTTTAAATTGGTTTTAATATTTACTTCTTAAGGTTATTTGGCCATATCTCTGTTTTTATAATACTATTTATTAAGATTACTATGAATTCACTAGTTTTTTTCTTTTGTTGCAGCAAAATGTTCCATTAGAAAACTTTCATGTCCACTTGATTTTTTAATTTTAATTTGGTTAATTATTGTTATGATTTCTTGTTTATTGGTTTCTATTATTCCCATTGATTTATTGATGTTATTTGTAGTTTTTTCTTTGCTTTTTTGTATAATTTTTGTTAATTGTGAATTTTTTCTTAAGGTTTGGTACTTGTAGTTCAAAATGTTTTGAAAATTTATTGCATGCAATTTCTAAATTTCCTTTAAAGTTCTTTTTAATGAGTTCATCAATATTTTCTTTCTTATTTTCACTTTTTCCTATCAACTGGTTAATTTTATTCCAAACTTTTTTACCATCTTGTTCATTTGCAGTAAAAAAACATTCATAATAATTTTGCTTAGTTTTTTTGATTTTCCTCTGTAATTCCTGTTTAAATTGTTTATAACGCTTGTTGTCTTCTGTTATATCATAGTTGTTATTATTTTTCTTCTGATTTTTAATAAAGTTCCACAAGTTATTCTTTTCATTTAGTAATTTTTCAAATTCATGTGTCGTCCATTAATTTCTCATTATTTTTCCTGACTTTTGGCGTGTTTATCCTTGGTACGTAATTTTCCTTATAAATTTGTGTGATTACTTTTTTCAATTTCCGTATAAATTTCAATTGGAAAATTTCATTTAGTATCTTTAATTTTTCCCAATTAGCTTTAGCTAACTGTTTGATAATGTTTTTGTGTAATAATTTATACTCCATATTATTTTGTTCATTAGTTTTGTTTTCTTTTTTAAAAAAATTTTTCCACATTTATCTTGCATAATTACGGTGAAATACCGGTTAAAAATTGAAATTAGGCGTTTTACCGTATTTCCTTTACCTTTAATGCCTGAACTAACTTTGAGGCATTTTTGTTAAAATCACTTGGGCCAGTCCTCGGATTCGAACCAGCATTCTGTTGGTTCGGAGAT
Organism: Lithobius niger; assembly: GCA_023313725.1. Taxonomy (NCBI): domain Eukaryota; kingdom Metazoa; phylum Arthropoda; class Chilopoda; order Lithobiomorpha; family Lithobiidae; genus Lithobius; species Lithobius niger. The sequence continues at coordinate 33,223 of JAHWFP010021482.1, read as the reverse complement.
GATGATGCTGACCTCTCAGCTGTGCTTGCTCATTTTCCTCGGGGTCCCCAGGGATTCCTCATAAAGCTTGCGGCACACGTTGGGACTTGTTATTTTTTTTCTTATGGGCAAGGAACATTCGTTCCTTTCAGGTGACATGCAACGACTCGCCTTTGCATTCTAGCAGCTAGAAGCTGAAAAATCATTTGAAATTCCAACATGGCGGCTGTTTTAGCTCTTCCACCTCGCAACGTAAACAGTCAATATGCGAGTTCAGAAGCGACTAAGAAAATTGATTGAATTCTTTATTTTATTGTAAAGAATTATAAGACTGTAATCCTTTACTCAAACGATGTCGGATTTAGCTAATCCATACAGCGCTGTTACCATGGCAACGAGACCTTTACCATCGCGATTAAATTTTAGCTACGAGAATGCAAAGGTAAGTTGCAGCGTAAACGTGCCCTTAGGGTGGAGTGAAAAAAAACACTATGTTTGGAATTACTCATAGGCTGGGTGTGGAAAAGTTACCTTAGGCATCTCTCTTAATATATGAGCCCAGAGTATCAAGGTGCGACAATGGCTTTCAAGTTATCATTGTACGGCATTGATGGCGAAAAGGCAAAGATGATGACAAAACTGGTTTTAGATTTTATTTAAACATTTTCTCAGAAGCTCATGGAGATCGTGAAAGGTAACCAGGATTACAAAGATGTCCTTCCTCTGTACAGTAATGTCAGTATAGTTATGGGCCGAAACACACTGAAAGCCATTTAGGCACATTTTCGATGTTATAACCAAAGTTTGAACAAAAAAATAAGTTTATAATATCGGTATGTTTGTGTAGTTTTTAAGTTGCCATTGAGATAATATTGAAATTAAATTTTGAACCAGTAAAATCATAATTTTTTTTGCCTTTTTCGGCCGTTCTACCTATTGTCGTACAATGTTAAACTTGAATGAATGCTTTTGGTGGGCAGCCTAAAGACGTGACACCATAACGATCAAACTTTTGTGTGTGGTTGTAATGCGTAAAGGTAACTCTTCCACACCCAACCCTTGAGGAATTTCAACAAAAAAAGGTTGTTTATTTTTACTTCACCCTATAGGCAAGTCGGACGAACAGGCCCTCGTCGTTTAGGCATACTGAAAATTTCCCGTGTTCCCGTATAGTCAGTACGCCCCTGGTTTCATGACTCTTTTGGTATGTAGTACTCGGGCCAATCACCGCCGTTTGGACCTTTCCAACAATCCGTTAGTTTTGACCTTTAAAACGAACGGATTGAAATTTTAGATATAACAAATCGCAGCCGGGTCGGCAAATTAAAATCCCCGGATTTATTATTGACATTATTGCGTTTCAAATGAAAATGAGTCGGCAATTTAATGCGCCCATCAAACTACAATCATAAGTCTTCAACTTTCATCAGCTTAGGCGCAAATATCGATTTCAACGTGTCAGCAGCCAGGGATCGGGCTTAACCCGGCGAACACATGCAGGTCTATGTATAATAATGCAGAACTTGGCAACCCATTCCAAAATTGCGGAGTTCCTAAACTTTCAACCTCGTCGATATCCAAGTCTCTTAAAGGCGGATGTGGCCCTAATATAATGCTGCAAGGCGGGTTTAAATTTACGTTGTAACGTCAACGTTATGTCAAAGAGGGTGAAACTTATTGAAAAGAATGTTGGCACCGTTTTGGGGCCGAACTTGTGCCAATTTCCTCCAGTTCGTTCGTCTGGTTTGCCCCGGTGCCAGTCCACTTCGTTGGTTTTAAAGGACATCGTCTGTGTTAAAAGGTAGACTAAGATGCAAGGCACCAAGTTTAAAGTGGCACTATCACCGAATGAAAGTCTGCAGAATCTTGCAACATCTAGTGCTATTTAGTACTACCTAGCACTTGCTTGCACCAAGCGAAGGACTTCACAACGGCATTTCTTTTAACGAAGCAAACAAGCCACGACCTCCTAAATTATTGAGTGAAAATTTGGTGCACCTGGGAGCAGGATTTAGCTTTTGCCGCGCACCCAACCGTAGCCATGGCGCCAGAAGGAGAGAGGGACAATTTTGCTAGGTAAATTCCGCCGGAAATTCTTAGGTTCTTTTACATGCCAAAATCGACATGAGCACGATACATCACTGAGCCCTTCCCTTCCCGGAAATGCCAGGGGTGGCTGAGGACGGACTCGAATTCTGAACCTCTGGCACATGATACGGTCATGCTCACCACTAGGCCACCTAGCCCCATAACTGGGAGCAGGCTGTAAAGGTTAACATTATCACTGTGGCTAGTCGGCGCCATGCTATCATCGTTCATTTTTCAATCGGTGATAATTCCACTTTAACTGCCATAATACCAATGGTAATTTTACAACGTATTGTGTTATCCGATAAAGTGTTCGTCTTAGTCCCTCCCTCTCTGTTATTTTCGCTGCAAATACCAATCTATTTTTAGGTATGGATCGCTTTTCTCAACCAGTCGTTTGTATTCTGAAGATGATAAGAATAAATCGCGCAAACGCTCGGTTTTTAATCTTCTGTACAGCTTTTTTCAGTGATACTCAAGTTGACTTTAAAAAAACACGGTAAATTAAAATATCGTTGCTTCTTCATAGCTAATAGGCTTTCTCAACATAACTCGTTGAAATAATAACATTTGATCGTCGCATTTAACCACTACAGGAAGACACTCAACCGTAAAAAAAAACCAAAAAGGATTTCGTTAATGACATACAATAGTCTCGACCGTGTTGCGTGAATGAATAGGCCTACTTCGAACCCAATTCTCCGTTAGCTGCTACTTATGAAATTAAAACGGTAGGTAAAAATTAGGCCTAAAAGCTGACAATTAAGTCTAAAATCTAAAACCAGGCGTAAAAGCTAATACTTTTTAAACCGGTAATGTGATGGTTAGTTGGTTACCACTCTTAGATTACAGGATCGCTGTTGCTGTGTACGATAGAATTGTGTGCCTCAGGTAGTCGCTGCAGCCGCTTGTTTTCACTTTTCGTACGGGATGTAAGTCTTGAAGAAAAATTATCGGCTATAATACCCATAGTGCTTCCATAAAATCGATTTAATTTTCCGAGAAATTTACTGGAAATTGTTTAGTTCGAAAAAGCAAGAGTGACATTCGGTGTGAGAATTTTCGTTTTATTTCCGCAAGACGATTCTCCTAAGTAATTTCGATTTACGATATTTAGTTTTACGAGGTTGACGATGTTTACAATGTTTTCTTCTATTTGGCACAGCAATGCTGGCCTGTCACATTTCCTCATCATCCTAACTATAATTTTGTTTGCTTCAGCATTGGTATGTCGTGTTAAGTAGGTCTAAACCTCATTTTTATGCGTCTTATAAACAAATTTAAACGTAAAAGCTCCGAATAACGACGAGAAGCGAAGAAGGTGACGTCATTGCCCTACCTAATATGGGCATAACGAGGATGAAAGCAAACAGCTTCCTGTAAGTGCATGAGATGTTCAAAATTGTCGTTTGTTTGTCAGTGACCGTAAAGCGACGAATAAAGCTTGGATTTACATAATTACTGAGTAGAAAGATAATGTCTTCTCAGTTATAATACGACGAGTGCTTGTATTAAATCGACAATTTGGGTGTTTTAGTACGAAAATCCTTTCCAGTTTTAATTCCCCGAGACCGAAGGTCGATGGAAATTTGTTGAAAAGGAGTTGAGTGCTAAAACACCCAAATTATACATTTAAAACAAGCACGAGTGGAATTCGGTTGAGAATTTTTGTTTTCTTTTCTCTAAACGATTTTCTGAAGGAATTTCGTGTTAGGGATTCGGTTTCGATTTACGATCTCGATTTCGACATACGAAGTAATTTTGTTTTACGGTGTTTAGTTTTATTTATAATGTTTTCCTTTTATTATTTGTTGACGATGTTTAACTCTTATCTGGCGCAGCATTACCATCCACCATCGCATTTCATCAATCAATCTGTAATTTCGTTCGCTACGGCATTGGCATTTCGTATTAGGCCTAACCTCATTTTTATGTCAAATAAGCAGATTCGTGTTGCCGAAAAAAAACCGACGATTAACGAAGCTGACGCCATTCCACCACCGCATTTCATTAACCAACCTGTAATTTCGTTCACTTCGGCATTGGCATTTCGTATTAAGCCTAACGTCATTTTTTGTTGTTGATACGCCAAATTAAACGAATCTGAACCGAGAACCAGCTTTGTGGTGTTTCCGTAAAAACACGAAGATTAACGAAGCCGACGTCATTTCCCTAATAAGGGCATAAAACAAAGCAGGATCCTCTAAGTGAGGTATACTGTACTGGTTTGTTTGTTCGCGCTCATTGAGAAAAGCTTCGTTCTGTATAATTACTGAAGGAGGAGGTCCGCTGTCGGTTTCGGTTTCGATGAGCCGGGGTCTTCCCAGTGTAATCCGACCATGGTCCTCATTTAGCGAAAAGAAAACGAAAATTCTCAGTGTAATTCGAGCATGGTACTTGTTTTGCGGAAGAACACAAAAATGATTATCAGTATTAAACATGCCTCTTGTGTTATTACTACTGGTTAACCTTTGAGCGATTTCTCGGTGGCGTGGAACTTCGTGAATGTTTTGTACTGTTGATATCACTCTTTTGAAGGGCCGAACCATTCTCAACTTTACAGCCTTTTTTCCACTTTTCGTTTTCGTTGTTCAGAGTCTAGCTGTTGCTCTCTGTCATCTCGCCTTTGTTACCCATTGCGCGTAGCATGGCGCAACCCTCTTCGAGATACAAACAGGATACAGCTAGACTTGACAGTTGTGATATTTATTTTTCGTGTGTGACAGACGACTTCTCGCCCCAAATATTTTACCGAAGCCTTAAAAAGTAGTCAAATAATTTCCTAGCATAGTTTTTTTTTATCCCTACGCATTTTTAACTTTCCTGAAATCCGATTCAGGAGAGTTAAGGAGAGACAGGAGAGACTTAAGTGAGGGGATGAGGTGTACGTCTGCAAGATAGCACAATTCCCCGAAAAAATCCGAAAATTGAGGGCAAGAGAGTCCCAAAGGTCCCTGATTCAAGGGAAATGGAGTTAACGCAAAAAACGCGAAAGCTCTAGAGCAGGTTGCAAGGCAGCCTTAAAAAATTCCTTAAAATAAGTGAAACAAGAAAACACCATCTAACGCATTTCCCCAGGGTAATGCTCGTTTTGCAGTCTTACACCGGCTTATAAGAAAAAATTATAATACAAATTACATCACAATTACTTTCATTATCGTACTATTCGTACCGACTTCTATTTAATCTCAAGTGTAAACTATTGTACGACGAATGCAACGAATGAGAAAATCAACAAGCGTAAACGGTAAGATAAGAAATAAGTATTTTGAACAAAATTCAAAGGAAAACATGTAACAACAGTAATGCAATTAATTACTAACACATAATCACACTCATTCATATAGAATATGAAAAAGAAACATGACAAGTAGAACATTAAAAATATGCTTGACACTTTCTGTAAAGAAAGTGGCATTATAATGGCATATAATTGCGTTCCGAAAATCACAATTAATCGGCCGAGCGAGAGATGCTACAATACATTAATTTATTTTCTGTATTCCCATTTAAATCATACAAAACAATTAGTGAGTATGAGAACGAACAAACCGAAGCGAGCCAACGAATCCAACACCGATCTTTACGAGAGATTATGGAAAACTCTGGCACTACGAGCGAGATTTTCTGTAGAAATGATAAAAAAAAAGCGACTGCATTGTTTCAAAAGGTTTGAAATTGGCAGTAATAAAATTTCTTTTTTTATCAATTGTTATTTTTTGCATTCTCACACTAAAGAAAACTTCCACATGGTGTTATTATGGCATATGACTTTGTGCTGTTTACGTAATGCTCGGAGCTACCAGACTTATAGATCGGGCTGCCTTACTGAAAATCAACTACTAAAAATTGGCTAGTAAAAACCAAAATATCTCCGAAAATGTTTGACGTACGAATGTATCTCTGAACTCATTTATTTTATGCACCAAATGTTCCTTTGCGAAAAATGTTCAATCAATACGGAACAAAATTACGAACGTTATCTTTCCCAAACATACAAACACATAGACGCACAAAATCCAATTCCAACCGAGTATTCGCCTTCGCTCGCTGCGATGGCTCGGCCAAATGATGACCCAAAATGACGACAGTAATTGGGTTCCACGAAATTAAATCAAATCATCATAAATTAAACCTACATGCGTTAAGGCCAGGTTGTTCCGTGTTTAAGCTATTTTGGCTTTCCCTTTTTTTTACCTTCTGGACAAAACAGAGTAAAAGGATTCACCATTTGTCACCTTTCGAAAGCCCATTTCTTACAATTTTCTTGCCTTTATCAACGACTCAACACTAAAAAACAAACAAAATGTTGATATACGACTACCCCCACCAACCTCCCCCTCCCATCTTGAATAGCTGGCTACTGGCCTTTTATTGAACGTTTCTTTTACTGCAGTACATTGTGGTGCTCGGGATGTGAAATCGCTTCGCTGCCCCCGTTCTGCCGTCGGCTTCTCTTCGTTGCACTCGTGTTTTGTAGAAAGCTGTTACCACGTCAGCGTTTTGAATCTCTAGAAATCTGCCGAACTTAGAATCCTGGCTACATACAAAATTTTCAAGTAATGGCTGAGGTGTTGTGTGAGGCATTAAAAAAAATCTACGAACTAAATTTAAACATAGATTGAAACACAAAATCGGAGCTTTATACTATTCGTAAGGTGAGGGCCTGTTGGAATCCGTGCCACGACACTACGATGACGTACAAATTGCCTTACTGTATTAGTATGACGATTTTCCATTATTACTGGCTATTATTACTGGCTAAAGGTTATGTCGTTTAATCGTAGACGATTAAAATTAAAGAATTAGTGAAACTCGGATACATATTGAAAACTCTTATTTACTTTCTGCCTCTCAAAAAAAAATATGATAAAGCTGCGGTTTTTGAAATTGGTGTACAAAGACGCATTTCTTTATTTCTGGTGGGAATATTCATATGTACGTGCATGGAGTCCATGTCAGGGTGTGCGCTGATTGAGTGAGCAAAGCAAACGAAAATCAGCGTTTGTTAGCCAGTGTGCCAGGAACGGTGTAAGCGGTTCCCCAACCTTTCCAACCTACTTTCACTTACCGGTGGTAAATTTTTATAATAATTTAACCAATGGTCTACCTTAACTTCACATGCTATTAATTGTCTAAAAAATGTCTTTCTATCTCCTTTAGTAACTCGATGGGCAACTTATTAAATAGAGTTGGGATTGCATAATCTGAGGGATATTAAATCAGTATGTGGATTTACGTAAAATTCTGTTTTACTATCTGTCACATTCTTAAAACCAGTTTTATATTGATTTTTATAAATGGCTACACAAAGTCTCTAAGTTGTTTAATTTGCAGTATTTTTTGTTTATAAAAAATATTTTGTATAGCTTCGATAATTTTTAAAAACCATTTTTTATAAGTTTGTCTTGAACTTTTTGAAGTTCAAAATGACCGATGGTACATAATTCAACAAATACGCCAACTTATGATGCTTCGTGCTTTTTTTTTTTAAAGAATTTTATGTTGGCGCCCCCCCCCCCCCCCTGCCTCTTGGGCATGCAGGACTGAATTATTAAATTCACTTTCCCATCCCTGGACTGCCAGCAAAGACAGCAACTTGGATGCGGCGCGGACTTTTATTACCATCCCAAACTTGTTCGTGAGGGCTTGTTCGGCGTGAGTTTACGGTGTTAGCTTGGAAGGTAACAAAAAAGAAATTGGAGCATCTCTAGGACATTGACTCCTGCCTATAAGCTACACTGTGACAACGAGATGTTCCCCACGACGCAGCTTACGGAATGGACGTACGAGTCCACTCCCTGAGCGCGTTTCGTGGTTACCAAATAGCTTGTTGACAAAGAGCTTCAATCGCGTGAATGCTGTGTCACATGACCCACTAGGGGGACTGAGACCTGACCCGGATACGCGCATGCGTCGTGCCTTCCTTATCTTTGAGGTGATCCGTAAACCAAACACGCGTTGGAAAGCACTTCAAAGTTTGGAGAAAATGAAAATCCCCCCTTATCACTGTTGATACTGATACCTCAAGATATTGAGTACGTCATTGCTTGACCACTGACGTGTATATGTTTGTTCTGACAACACCTGGCTGATCCCATACTCGAAACTGCTACCGAAATACAACATGGACGTGTATTGATAAATTCAAGATGATATTAGCAGCAGCGATATAAAAGAGACGCCTTAGGGCTTGACGGAGTGTCTATGATAATATTACTGCATGTTCCACCGCTTGTTTTGCGTACGGTCCCTAACTTTCGAAAAGAAAAACAAAATTGATGAGGAAAATGGAAAGTTTGTTTTCATAGCTGTGTTGTTTATGCAAACATTATGTCGTCACATATGCGTATTTTGCAATGATAGTCAGGTTTGCGACCAACCTCATTTGAACGGGAGGGTGTTTTTTGTTTTAAGGCTGGAATTTTTTTTAAGCTTTATTTTATAATTCAATAGACTGATGTCTATTATCGTGTTGCACATCACTGAAAATTTCATCATGTAAAAATTACTATCCACACTAAAGTGTGGTGGTATGAATATCACGCACTGCAAAGTGTGGTGACATGGGATATATCGCTGATCGTTTTCAGCATTATGAAAGTTAGAGATCGTGCGATAACCCAATAGATAGGTGCGAAAAACACCGCTCCTGCTACGACTAGCCCAGGCACGTGGCACCTCCGCGTGCAAGTTTCACGAGCATGAAGTGGTGAAGCAGATGGACTCTTCAAGCTACGGCCGACTCGGATAGAAATCACATGTTTTGCCTCCTGACTAAATGCCAATTCATGCACGTGCCGGAAACTTGACGCTTTTAGAGTTGCTTTGGTAAGATGAGAGTCTGCCGCTGTTGAATCGACTGACCTGGTGCCAGGAAACGACACCCACAGCTTCTCTCCCAAACGACCTTGTCACAAGTTATGGTATATGAAGCGATAGTCCCAATGCCACAGTCCCACTGATGCTCCTGATGTTAACAAGTTTCAAGAACGAGTTTTAAGAAAAAAGATACTCTTCACAAGGAAAATAATGCTCTCGCAAAAGATCTTGGGTCGACAAGTATCGTGATAGCATGGGTTCTGCAACAATGCGCCGGTGTAAATGATTTAATGTACAATTTTGGTAGTGCAACGTCTGCGGAAGTACCCAATCGTCTGAGGGGCAAAGCCCCCAAAGATGTTGTACACGTTCCAGGACATAACTGTTTCATGATGACAAAGTTCGGTCAGACAAACTCTAAAAACTGTTTCATGATGACAAAGTTCAATCAGGCAAATTCTAAAAACTGTTTGATGATGACAAAGTTCAATCAGGCAAACTCTAAAAACTGTTTCATGATGACAAAGTTCAATCAGGCAAACTCTAAAAACTGTTTCATGATGACAAAGTTCAATCAGGCAAACTCTAAAAACTGTTTCATGATGACAAAAGTTCAATAAGGCAAACTCCGAAAACTGTTTCATGATCACATAGTTCAATCAGGAAACCTCTGAAAATTTCATGATGACAAAGTTCAATCTGAGGCAAACTCTTAAAACTGTTTTGTGATGACAAAGTTCAATCAGGCAAACTAATCAGAAAGAAATTTCGTAAAAAAAAAACGTAAATGGACGACATATTCTGTAGCGAACTTCGTATCACCAAACGAAATGTAGAACTGAAAACTGGTTGGCGTCAACTGGCTGGACGCCCGGAAACGCAAACCTGTAGGTTTTAAAAGAATGCAAACATTCACGTTTTTGAAGCAAGGTTCGTAGATTGAGCGAGCATAGCCAGTGATTTATATGTACAGGAAGCCTATTTTTTTTATAAAAGGTTCCAGAGAAGTAGACGTAAGTAAACAACCAAATCGTACGTTTTGAATAATGTGGATGAAACGCAGACATGCTAATGAACACGTAATAATGCTTCTTCCAAATAATCAATCATCGATTATGTGATGCTCTGGAGAGCAAATGAACTATATGAAGCATGGATCGACGCCACTCGTGCGAGCGAAACGAAAGATGGCTAGTCTACATCATTATGAACGTACGATGTGCATGCGTGCCTGTTTGTTCCTCTGCTCCTCCGAATCTAAGGCACCCACAAAGATCAGAGTAGCGTTAAATGAAAAGAAAATAATTAAATTTTTCGAATTTTGCATCGTATTTTCATCACTAACTAAATTTTTTTACCCTCAAATACGCGAAAACTGCTCTGAAAAATGTTTATGATGTCAAAGTAACTGCAATCAGGCAAAGCTACTGTTCAGGGAAACTTATCAGAAAGAATCCTGGTTGCAAAAAAAAAAAAAACAACCTAAAAGGACGACAACCTTTACATCATACTACTTTAGGTCTTAAATAAATACAGATGCAAACCTATTTACGTTGCCTTTTGGACTTATATGTCAGACTTTAGCAGGGAATCGACCCACGACCTTTGAAATCAAAGGCCGAGGTCCTACCGCTGAGCCATACTGACACGGCCTATATAAGTCCAAAAGGCAACGTAAATAGGTTTGCATCTGTATTTATTTAACCCATCTTGAGCCATTGGCTCTTCCGTCCTGTATAACTTATAGGTCTTAGTACTGGTTTTGCTTCAGCTCGCTGGATTCAGGGAAAAAGCAGACCTATAGGTTTTAAAAGGTTTCTGAAGCACGGAGGTGCGCGGATTGAGCAAAAGAGTGGTTTCAACGTAAACTAAACCTTTTCATGGATTTCTCGCTTTGCTCCCTCAATCTTTCATTTATCTACGAAGGTATCCTACCACTATTTTCTCGTATCCTACACGAAGTAAGTTTCACAATATTGCACACATTTGAGTGAATGTAGAAAAATCGCTCTTATCTTCGTAGGTGCCTTACTTCCAGAGGAGTAGGAACATAAACGCGCAAACAAATAAACAAATCGTATGTTTTGAATAATGTAGATGAAGTGCAAGCGGGCTGAGGAATGTGGTGAACGAACTGTGGGCAACACTTGCAATTTCTTTTGTGTCTAAATAATCAGTGCATCGATGTTGTGAAGCTTTTCGATTCAAAGAAACTACATGAAGCATGGATCGACGCCAATAGAGTGAGAGAAGCGAACGATATACTCTTTTGAATTTTGATGTTTCAGCATCTCCACACATTTGAGTGAAGGTAGGTAATCCGTCTTACAAAAAAACGGAAAAATAAAACTAAGTCATGCAGGAAAGCCAGCATAGAAACAAACATCTTTAACTTGTATCGTTGTAGCCAACGGACCATGACTGCAAACCGGAAGCGGTGCCATTTTGTTTCGCAACGAGTTCATCGCCCTCTGCCAGTTGTATTGGCGGATCGTAACAAGGTTAGCAAGTCCCGAAAGCTATATTGGCCAGTCTATCACGTGCTGAGTGGGCGAACGGGTAAATTAGATTAAGAGTATAGCACGTCGAAACCAGTGGAAAAGTAAACGCCAACATACTACCCGGCAGGTGAGGGGAAGTAGGTCGACAGTTCAAGATGAATTCAGCGCAAAAAACGTGCAAGGTTTACAAAAGATTAAAACTAGTGAACTCCGCTTAAAACAGAACCTCACATTTTAGCATGCTGATAATGATTAATTAGTTAACCAATAAAGAATATTAGGCTAATTATGAATGAGTGAGGTGACCTTATACCTTTTTTTCCCAATCAGTCATCGAATGAGGCCTTTTTATGAAAACAGTCAGATTTCCAGTTGTGCTAACTAACGAATTTTTGCAAGATCATTGATTGGTCTTTAAGTTTTATTTCGATACCCTCACCACGGCGGTGAACAGAAATTTTTAAATATGTTTAGCCATGGCTAAAAGGTTTATTTCCTACGTTACTGAAACTGCTACTCACTTTCCGTAGCACTATACAAGTTAAATTTATAGGTAGGTGGCTTGCGGCGTTAAAGCTGCGTCATATCCGGTTTTAGCCGCTGGGGTGCCGCACGCAGGTAAGATAAACAATACACTATACAAACAGAACTTGCATGTGTAGCAAGCTGTAGCATCGGAAAATTCAGGGATTTAACCCACTAGCAAATTCGAGTAGAGATGCAAATTTGTGATACATGGATGTCCCACCTGTATGTCAATACTACGTAGTATTTTGGCCTAGGCATGCCTGATATTTTGTAGGCCAAGTCTTGAAGCAGATACTTGCTGTAAGAAAAAGACAGGCGAAAAGATAAACATCCTGTGACCTCAGTAGGCCTATGGTAGTTGAAAAACAGTAGTGACGAAACCCCACAGCCTGCATTTAAGTTGTTTTTCAGTTTCAGTGCAAACAGAATTTGAAGGCAGGTTGGTAACACGAATGAAAAAGGAGTTGAGCGTTTACATATTTTATGCACATGTGAATTAAAGAGCATGTAATTGTGGCCATACATACGAATGGCAGACTTAACGAATGTGTCAGGGGTGGGTGTGTGGGGGGGGATTCAATTTATGGATATGAAAGATGTCTTAGCAGTTTCAGGTCGAGGTCGGTGAGTCTAGCTTCAAGACTGGAATGCTGCAATGCTTTCGGCTTCTAATGATTGTGGGAATAGATCATGTTTTCGGAGCAACACCACTTTCATATCATCTGCCATTCATCAGGTGGCCCTGGATATTGGATACTACTCCGTAGTCTGTCTCACGAGGAGATGTCTACTGTCTTAACATAACAATGAAACATCATATATCTTGACTCACAACATATCTTTATATCGCTGTTCAACTATATCGTGAAATGTATCTCTATCGTAACCTTCCATACCCTCCATACTGTGCCCACCATTACGCTATCCATGATCCCGACAACAGCACAAGTTCTTATTATATGTCGGCTCTAACCCCTATAAATTCTTGCTCCAAGTAAAGTCACCCAACTTAAGTTATCATGTTCTTATCATCTTTTCGTTAGTTTGTGGCGATTAGCCGGTTTTATTTGTGAAAGGTAGACGAACTTTTATTCCATCGTAACCTGAACCAATAAACGTCGGGACCAAGGAATTGTCGTGGGATTCGACCAGGCATTCACTTGGCTATTAGCCGACCACTCTAACAACTGGGCTATGCTTGATCACGTTTTTGCCCCTTCCCCCTTCCCCCGCCTCACAGGTTTTGGACCAGACTTTCGGGTTGGTAGACGCGGGGTGGGTAAGGGTGATTTCCGCGATACGCTCCAGCAGTCCTTTGAAATGCCTTGCGTCTTGCAGCTTGAAGAGATGCCAGTGGTCCCTTGGCTTGTCCCAAGTGGCATTTTCATCTTCGCCCTGGCGTCTTCCACTCTACCAGCAAGGTACTTGCAGGAGTTCCGTCTGCTGTGTTCTCAGTACGCCGGATATCAGCGGCTGTTCAGCGATGGGTCGAAGTCAGACGTTGGCATGGCGTGTGCATGTGTTTGTAAGGGAGTAACTGTTTCCCATCGCCTTCCATCAGGCTATTCTGTGTTTTCTGCAGAGCTTCTGGCTCTCGGTCTGGCGGTGGAATGAATCCTTGACCTTAAGTGCATTTCATCATCTTTAGTGATTCCATGAGTGCCCTGGAGTCCTTGGAGAAATACAACCCTCGGAACCCCTTGACACAATGCGTCCAAGCTTTGCTTTCCCGCTTGCCTGGCCAGGAAGACTGTGGAAGACTGAGGAAGACTGAGGAAGACTGTGGTTTTCTGCTGGATCCTGGGTCATGTTGGGATAGCTGGGAATGAGCATGCTGATTCTGCAGTGAAAGGGGCCCTATCTGGTCCTCTCGAAACGGATATCAGCCTTGTTCCCTCAGATGCCTTTCCAACTGTACGTCTGAGGTTACACGCTTTCCAACTTCATTGGTCACACCCAACTTACTCACTGTTTCCTTTTGAGAAGGGTTGACCATCCTGTAATTGGTGTCGACGGCCACTTACGGTCCGGCATTTCCTTGTTGATTGTCGCCATCTAGATGGTGTTCGTCGTCGTTTCCATCTTCCGCAGGACATTGCACGTCAATTGGGCGATAAGTCTGTCTTCCTGGCCGGTCTTTTCAATTTTTGTAGGAGATAGAGATGTATGACAAGATTTAGATTAGGGGTTTGTATTATATCTCTGTAATGTGTGTTGCAGTGGCGACCCGGTTCACTGCACTATGACTGAGCTTGGCGCTAATGACCTAGCTGTCGACACGCCATTAAACCTCAATCCCCTTCCCTCGCCGCCGCCTCACAACGTTTGCAGCGCACATTGGAAGTCGGTTATTTTTCCTTCTATTTGCTGCATACCGTAAGAGACGCCTCTGTAGATGCGAAAGATGATTATAAGTTACAAGTCAAAAACTGTTTATGGACGCCATTTTGTTCCGCCATTTTGTATTTTTTCTACTTGCGTAAAACCAAGTAGATGTGTTTAGCCTTATTTCAAAGAATATCCCTGCTAAATTTCATTCGAATCAGTTTATGTATTTGGCTTTAACTATTAACAGTTTTCTGAACGCCATTTTGGGTCGCCATCGTAACCATTTTCGTAAAGGTGAGAAGAACGTTTCTGTTGAATATGTTATTTTGGATAATCGTTACCATTTCATGCTCAATCTAATAAAGGGTATAAGAGTTACAAGCCAAAAAACTTTTTTTTTGACACCATTGTAGGCACCATTTTGGATTTTTATTAGCTCAGATTTTTGTAAGTCGTTCAACTGTATTTATTTAATAAATAGTGCCACCAAATTTTGTTAGAATCGGTTCATGCTTTTGGCCGATAGAAACACAACAACAACATAGAAAAACAAACAGAATTCAGACGGAGCAAAATGCCAAACCAACGAGCTAAAACGGGATCTCGTTCAATTAAGAGCTCCCGGGAGCTCACTCGGTCAATTAAGATGGATTTGGCAAAGATCGTGATGACGGTCGTGTCGTCAACCGTATGAACGGATCTACATACGACAAATCACACTTTAACCTTCGCCGCACAACTCCACAAATAAATGAAATTCATGGTGAACGACCTCACAGGCCTTGAATACGAAAATCGACTAAATATAATCATAAGACGCCTACGTAGCTAGACGTGAGGGGTCATTGCACTCAGGACACATCTCCTTCCTCTGACGAGAATCACGACACCATCCCGTGTTTCCTTGACACGAAAAACGGGGAGGTCCGCGTTTTCCCCTTTTACTCTACGAGTGCCTCTTCGATTTTTGATCAGGGCCGAAGCGGTTCTCACTCGTCCTCGCATTAGAGACCTTTCAAGGAAACGTTAAAACGCACTCTTCCAGGAAGGCGAGCGCAAAGTTCCCGAAATATCGATGTGTACAACTTCCTTTTTTCTGACGAAGCCCAAAATTGTGCAGGAACTCCACCTTCGGCATTATCATTTCGGGGTACTGCCATTTTCCAAGAGTTATCTTCGGCTCTACATTAGTAACAAATGATTGACAGATGGCACTTGGCTGCAGTGATGGGAAGATCTTTCAATTCCCAGGAGACGGGCGTAGTAGGGAAAGGATGGGGGAGAGGGGGTGTGGATTGTCGCTAAGAGCATTGTGGCAATTTAATTTGCAGTATTAAAATGCAGAAAAGCAAACGGAATTTGCTCATCAAAAGCTCACAAACGCTTAATTCTAAAACTTGGATGGTTTCGTGTCGCGTCCGAAGCACGACTTTTGACGAGAAACGAGTTCCTAAGGCCGCTAAAAATTAAGTAGTCCACGGGAGTGGTGCTGAAAAAAATTGATGCAAGCAGGCTGTGTTTTTATTTTACGTTTTATTCGCAGATGCGGGCGATGGTTTTTTTTTTTTTTTTACCAAACAAAACGAAATCGGAAGCTTATATTTTGTTGTGGAGTACAATATCTGTGTTTTAATACCCGGATCAGCGTGCAACAGTTGCGTATTTGCTAAAAGTCATTCTTTAGATCTAAGGTTTTAGTTGTGACATGCCTGTGAACGACCCTTTGATTCGTTTCGAGGCCATCATGTGAATGAAGCAAAGAGTTGATGCAGTCATCGGCTCAAGGAAATGTTTGGTGAAAGATGTAATGCGTGAACGGAATTTTTTTTTTAGACAATGTCATACAAATGTTTCGTCCGTTAAGAAAAAAAACCATGCATGCGCTCCCGAGAACCACTTAATTAATATTTAGCTACCTAACTAATTAAGTTCCCGAATTATCAAAGTACGTAGTTTTAGTTTCTTTTTCTCTACTACAGGGAAAAATGCAGCAGGGCCGATGGATTCTAACCCAGTAAGTAAAGAAGTACACATCCAGCCAGAACGCGTGAGGTAATTCCCTTAAACTTGCTTTTCACATTTAGGGCGCGTTTATGCATTGACTCGCCTTTGCATTCTCGCCGCTGGAATTTAATCGCGATGGCATGGTAACAACGCTACCTGCATTAGCTAAATTCGACATCGTTTGAGCAAATGCTTGCATTTTTATAATTCGTGACAATGAGATACAGAATTCCTCTTGACGAAACAATTTTCCCAATCGATTCGAAACTCAATTATTGACTCGTTTCGTTGCGAGCTGGCAGAGCTAAAACAGCCGCCATGTTGAAATTTTAGATAATTTCTAGCTTTTAGCCGTGAGAATGCAAACGCGAGTTGATGCATGAACGCGCCCGTATTGAGCCACACCTAACTCTAGCAAAAAGGGTCTTAGAAAACCAAGAGCACATAGACAAAACTTGCGGGATCTGCACTCTTGATGAAATTCAAAATGTGCAACATTTGTTGTTTTCTTGTTCCGTCTTCCAAGCAGAGAGAACGTGTATTGCCTACCTTCAGTGCCACTATGCTGCTAGAAACACGCTGTTTAAGGAACTTTCAGGCAATCCAGTGTATGATAAAAAAAAATGGCTTAATATTATAATTAACTTTCTTAAACTGCGATGAAGTCCTTCTTGGGGGTCTGAGAGCCTTGCATGTCAATAGCATTGTAATATATCTTTTCAAATGTCTACACCTCTGATAATAGACAATTTAATAAACTGATTGATTGATTGAACTCGCTTAAACTTAAATTTTTTAATTCCCCATTACAAGTCGGTTCGACATTTCTTTGCATACCGTTATAGCCCATTTCGGAATACCACTGGAAGTGAATGATTCCCCCTCTGTCTTCAAAAATCGATTAGTCTCGTTCATGTCCAATCAATACAAATATGATTTTTAAGACTAACAGGTCACATTCATATTGAATGATTTGTAGTGGAATGTAACTCCTGATTGCATAGTGAAATAGAGGTTCGGACTACATGAAGATGTTTTCCCCAGGTTATATACGAATTGATTTTTATTTTAGATTGAATAATTTACTGTTGTATTATAAGTTATGTAAATTAATATTAATAAACAAAAACGGAACGTAAAATGTAAGAGTGAGGGTCTAAAAATCAAAACCTAGACGGAACACGGACAAGCTTTGACAGTCAGGGTCTAGGTGTAAAATTTTGTCAGCAAGAGGCTGGTAAGCATTAGACCCTTACTACCCGGTGGTTAGCTTAGTTCTAGTCTATTCGGACAGAACGTGTGTAGCAGGTTTTCTTTGTTTTTCTTTGTTTTCTTTGTTCTTGGACTGTGCCTGCTTGTGGCAGGTATTCTTTGTTCTTGGAATAGCTTTAAATGACTTTAAGAACACAATTTTCTCGTAAAGTTTTGGCATTTGTCTTTTGATGCTTTAGAATTTTTGTTTATTTTTATACGAAGTTTGTGCATTTGAGGCAATTGATGACAGCCAAATGCTCTCTGCTGCGAATACGTTGCCATGTTACTAAACCAGAAAAAAATATTTCAACCTAAAGCAAACTAGGAAACGCAAACCCTACTAATATTGGACTTGCTTAATGACTTAGTAAGCCAATATTGCAAATCTAACTTTGTAAATATGCCCGTGTCAATAGATAATATTAATTCATTGTTTCATAGCGAATGTTTAGTGTGTATGTGCGAAAATATTTTGTGGTTTTTTTTCTTTGTTCGTGTTCTTGGATTTCATTTGCGAATAATAGCGACAAATGTTTTGTTAAATTAAATAAAGGTAGCAGATGGATAAACCTTTAGAAGTTCACGGTATGCAATGGTACTTTTTTTTGTTTGTTTACGGTACTTTCTTTCCTTCTACCTGGTTGGGGCCACATTTGTAATGACGCTAAAGGATTCATGCTTAATTAATAGCTTCTTCTTCATACTGCATCAGTTCCTTCGCATTGTAGTTCTGGGTCGGTGGTGGTGGCTCGCTTTCCTCGGTAGCGAATAGGGAAATAGGGTGCCCTGTTGGTAAGCACGACTTTTGTACCTGCTGGAGGTCCTGGCCTCAAAGTCCCCCCCCCCCCCCTCCCCCGTGCATCTGGGAAGTGCAAAAGTTCTAGGCCAGTAAATGTGCTAGTGCGCATAAACAATATTCTTCATGCGCACACTTATGTCGATTGGGGCATATACGAAAAATTGTTTCTTTCAGTCTAGAGATAACCTTAACAGTTGGAAAGGACGTTCATTCAAATATTATGTATTAATTTTATTGACGTGCGATGCGAAGCAGAGCAAAAGAGCTTCTCAGTCAGTGCTGCTGTCTATCTGTCTGTACACACAAATTTCCCACATGCATTCTCGGCTGTGTTTGTGCATGGTTTTGGATTCATAAACCAAAAATTTTGGTCACGAGGTCTGGAGGATTTTGACTTTCAAATGTCAGATTTAATGAGACCTGATAATCAGACATTCTTAACCAGACCTTTATTATTATTCAGAGTAAATATTCAGAACTGGCTGAGGGTGGTGTTGAATGCACGGTTTGCAACACTGGTTAGGTGTGGTTGCTCATGCAACCATGTTCGACCGAATTTAATTTCTTCAGATTGTTGCGCACACTGGCTAACGAACGCTAACGTTTGCTTCGCTCACTCATTCAGCGCATCCTGTGACTCAAATCCTTCCCCCCACTGCTAATGATCACTTCTATTATTTCCAGCCATGTTCATATTCATGCTGGCGGAAATCTAACATGCTAAAACCCATGTTCATGTTCATGGAAGCGAAAATAAATAAGGCTCAAAGTAGTCTCGAAGCTGCCCCTTCGTGAAACATGCTGTCCTGAAAAGCTTCCCTCAATGCTTTCCCTCTACCAGCTGATGTTGGTTGGTGCCTGCCTAACCTCTTTAGCTATATGTATATATCGATTAATGTACAAGTAAAGACTTGATACACAAAATGAAGACAAAAAAGACGTCTCTTACATATTTCTAGTAATGGTTTAATATCATTAAAGGACAAAGTTTTAACTGGTTAAAAACGGTTTGAAGCAACCACAATGCTCAGAAAACCGTAACTGAACCGGAGCCCATATTTTTGCAGTTCGACTCCTTGGGACAAACGTAGGTCGATATACTATTACTGCATTATAAGGACAAACTCGACCATAACACCAATCGTATGAGGGTTGACACGTTTAGGTCAGTAAATCCGTGACTTAACCCAAGACAAATTGCAACAGAAGGTTTCAAGGTTGTTCCTGACTGAAAAAAGCATTCTGAATTCGAAAAAAAAATTGTTGTCCATGCTATCTACTGCCGTTTTCCTGGAAAAAAATAGGCTTAATTTGCATATTATAGTTTAAAAATACATTTAATACATATATGGAAGTAAGAATGAAATTTTAGTCTACCTTGCTTTGTGAGGGCAGTTTTTTACTGGAACCTACTCAAAAGGATGTGCACTTTAAGATTCTGAAGGGTGCCAAGCTGAAAACCTTCAGCATTAAAGATGGCGACCAAAATGGCGCCCAATTTTTATTCAGTTTTCGCCATTGAATTTCCTTCGTATTTCCGTACATGTATTAAATGCATTTTTAAATGATAATATGTAAATAAGCCTATTTTTTCTAGGAAAACGGCAGCAGATAGCATGAATAACATTTTTTTTTTCGAATTCAACACGCTTTTTCCCAGTCAGGAACAACCATAAAACTTTCTGTTGTAATTTGTGTAGATTAACCACTTTTTTAGCCTGTGTTTACTGGCCTAATTTTTTCTGCCTGGGGAAGGGAAGTTCATTTACAAACTCCTAAGAAAGTTCATTTCATTTTCAAACGCGTGCAAGTTTAACCTAACTTCTCCCAACAACTCAAGCCGTAAGGTCGGTTCATAACAATCTCAATAAGGTCTGCAGATATAAAGAACAGCCGTAGTAGAATTCGGAGACAATGACGGGTGTTTTTCATATCTTTTCACTGCAGCTCCATTTATCTTCAAGCTCTGAAGCTGGTTGTCCTCATAACCGTAAAACTGGGGCCGATAGCCACGTTTTCTCGGGCCTCAGTCATCTTCCCAACCAGCCAACAAACTAACCAAAGTAGAATGGACGATTCTACCTTAAACCTTTCCGCTTTTATCTCTGTACTTTCGTTTGACCTACTTCCACCTTTGCCGCCCACTGCTGCCTCGTTTGGACCAACTAACTTTATATCTCCTCTCTAGATTTGATGAGAGCCGAGATTGGCGCCATAGGAAATTTCATTTCATTTTGCGGTTTGTGCTTGCTCTGGAAATCTCATCGGACATGGTCGAGTTTCAGTGAACGAGCAAACTTCATCTGTAGTGGTGTTTTCTTTTTATCCTGCATTTAAGATCTTAACTTAGTACTGTATTGCCAGAATCACCTCAGAATCTTGACTACAGCCGTGATTTTTATTCGCTTCTTTAATAATTTATTTATTTCCATTGATTTTCGATACCATTGTGTTTACGGTGTGCGCGACATGGCGGAAGGAACTGTCTGTTCCTTCCACCAAGGTGGCACCGCACTGCGTCCGACCACTTGTGGGGTTGCGGTGCGTCGAAGCCAGTCCAAGTGTGCAACCATCTCGATTGTCTTCTATCAGGTGCTTTCTGCGCAACGCGAATGAATGGCGGAGAAGCAAAATATGTCACTCCGGGGGCAGCAAGGCAATTGTTTACAGTACATACGTGCTCCTAAGCACAGTGGTAATATACTTAATGTAAACGCAAGAAAATAAAAACATATTAACGAACAGGAACAATGCTATGACGGGCATCTGTTTATTTAACAACACATTCAATCCACATCATTAAAAAGATGCAATTTGTGGCGGCTTGGTTGGTTGGTTAGTGCGTTGTTTAGGCCTATTCTTAATGTCCGAAAGAGCATTTATAACCTCCAAATAAGCGGAAAACAAATTCCTGCAACAATCACGCAACAATACATGACGTCAGACAGTGTTGACCAAAATTTATTGTTGTGGACCAAAGTTTTTTTCGAATTTTTCAGGAACGTCCATCAACAAATGGACTGGCGGCAACATTAAAAAGAGGAGAAAACCTATTAGTCCAGTAAAATTAGGTAAAAAACGGGCCAAAAAAGGAATTAATTAGCAACAAGCCAAAAATGTGTGGGAAGGTCTCGGGTGGCAGGCTAAACAACATACTAAAAGTCCCCTGAAATCCGACCGGTGCGTTGTCCACCATCTTGGAAACATGGCGTCTGAAAACGGTTTTTTCAATACATCTCGGTAACGGTTGCTCAGGCATGAAAATATGTTCTCACCAAAAATGTACAGCATTCAAATTTCTACAAAAAATGTTCTATTCATTTTTTTTCGTACATTCAATGATTCAGCCAATAAACGGTGTAGAAGAATGTTGAGCTAATGCCGCCATCAGCCGCCAAAAAAGGAATAGAACCTTTTTTGCAGATAATTCCGTGCTCTACAATTACGGATTAAACTTTATCTGAGCCGTTTCCGTGATATATTGAAAAAAAAAAAACAGATTTCCAGCGTGTGTTTCCAAGATTGCAGCATTAGCTCAACATTCTTCTACACCGTTTAATGGCTAAATCATTGAATCTACGGAAAAAATGAATAGAACATTTTCTGTAGAAAATTGAATGCTGTACATTTTTGGTGAGAACATATTTTCATGCCTGAGCAACCGTTACCGAGATATTTAAAAAAAAAAACGTTTTCGGACGCCATGTTTCCAAGATGGCGGACAACGCACTGGTCGGATTTCAGAGGACTTTTAGTATGTTGTTTAGCATGTCACCCGAGACCATCCCACATATTTGTGGCTTGTTGCTAATTAATTCCTTTTTCAACCCTATTTTGACTGGCTTATACAGTATAACTTGTTGCCTTGATCAGTAACAATCGCTAAACACAGGAATATTTCGCAACATTGTTTTGCTATCTGTTGTATCTGAAAGACTTGGGAGTTTTTCAAGTCAATACTGACAAATCCAGCACAACCGAATACTCGTTTAGCATGCAAAGTAGAAAATATTAAATAGTAAATTGCGTAAATAAAATATTGATAATAATAATAATAATATCAGTTTGCCTGCAAGTGCAGGCGAGGACACAGAAGGGCATACCTCTAATACTGGCCCTAGGAGTTAAGCGATATAAAGGAAACAGCCGAAAAACGTTAGTTGGTGCGTTTTGACAGCTTATTCAGGGGGCAAAGAGACAGACGTTGTTTAAAGATTGGTACGGATGGTGCCGACACAACATGTTCAGGAAGGAAGTTCCACACGCCAACGACACGAACACCGAAAAAAGATCTCCGACATTCAGTGGAGAACATTGGCAAGGCTAGCTTTAATGAGTGTCCACGAGTCTTAAATGGCGCCGCTAAGTCGAAAAACGGAAGATCGACTAGCAGAAAACCCTTCAAAATCTGAAATGTCTAAGCCAAGTCTGCCCACAGACGACGAAACTCCAGTGGCTCAAGTCCAGAAATTTTGAGGCGTTCACCAGCAGGTAAATATCTCAAACCGGGCAGTTGTCGGGTAAAAGAACATTGAACCGATTCCAGGACATCAATATCCTGAAGTAGGTGTGGGGACCAAACAGGACTGGCGTATTCCAAAATTGGGCGGACAAAAATGCAGAAAGCACGAATCTTAATTTCGAGGTGGATTGAAGTAAAACATTTACCTATTAAGGCAAATCTACGAAAAGCCAAAGCAGAAATTTTATTACAGTGTAAGGTCGAGTAAAGATTTGTAGAAAACCAAACCCCAAGGTCGCAGATATTTGTTACAACGTTTAGGTTCACCAATATGGAATGTAAAACATTTACTCAAGGAAAGGGGCAGTTGCCAAAGGGTAGACCAATTATAGGTATAGTTACTATCTTCAGATAAGTGGAAACCATCGTTTAAGTTGACAATAAGGGAACCCGCTTTTAGGTCATCAGCAAATTTAAAGTGAAATCGATTGTCATTAGCATGTTCGAAGGAAAGATCGTTGAGGAATATGACAAAGAGGATAGGGCCAAGTACAGAACCCTGGGGGACGCCACTAGAAAGCTTACCCCAAGAAGAAAATGAATCATCAATTTTGACACGTTGAGAGCGGTTTACAGGAAGGCAGTAATCCAAGTAAGCAGTTTACCTGATAACATAAAAGGGTGTCAATTATATTTGTACGCCCGTATTTTGTAACGTTTCAAACAGCAAGATTTTACAGTATTTACGTTAAGCCATTTGCCCAACTATCCACGAGGTAATAATCCAATACCATTGTGGTGAAAGATGAGCATCATTCGGTACGCTTTAGTACCCTGTGTAAGCCTAACTTTCATTCAAGATCGTATTACTTCGCAAAGCGTTTAAAGGACTTTGAAGTGCAGAAGAAGCTTTTTTTCTAAAGCCAAGGCCAACTGGAGTAGAACTTGCGTGACTTGCCTCCCGGTTCCACGTCAGTTCTCGTGAACGAACCTTGATCAGGTTTCATGAAGCAAAATTCACAGCTTCTCTCCCAGGCGACCTTGTGACAACTGGTGGAATACAAAGTAAGAGTTACAACTTAGATACTCCTATGTCAAATGGACGTGTCTGTATTTATAAGCTTCGTATTTAACACACCAATAGTGTTGGTATGTAGGCCTAGTGTTTACTGTATGTAGTGTAGTCCCTGTAGTGTTTACTCCATGTGAAACCTTACTGCCCCATTCAAATTTTTTAATTATTTTTAGTTTACTTTATCGTTTGCTTATGAACTGTAGCATTAGGAAAAACACATACTGTATTCGGATCACTTCCTTCAACATTTGCATCATCATTTTTGTTAGGCGCGTCTGACAGCGGCGTTGGAGTTGCAACAAGCAATCTCCTCGAGCGTAGCGAGACGACGCCGAATGAGCGAGCGCAGCGAGCGACCCGGCTAGTTACCTTTTAAGCGTTACCTTGATGAGTACTTCAAGGAGAGACCACGTCAGGTCGTGTCTATAGGTACCAATGCCTAATCTGCTTTAAAGCCTGGTTTTTCGTAACCAATCAATAACGCTAAAAATAAAAAAAACAATACTGACGCGCATGCATGAAACGCAGATCACGGGTTTTTAAGAGGGGATGTAGTAGCAGAAAAGCATTGTATAGAAAAATGAGATACCACCTGACACGTAGTAGCCTTTAGTCCCAGCAAAATGTTTGAATAGAATAGAAGATGTACTTGGCCAATAAGATTACAGCTTTTTGAAGGCCCAAGCGGAAGATGTTAAGTGGAAGGTACCACTATCAGAACAGTTGTTTTTTGACGCGTGAGGGAGGAAACCGGAGTACCCGAAGGAAACACTCGTTCAATGGGCGGGGTAGCAACCGGAGAAAAAAATGTAAACATATACTTCGCTTTACCAGGATCGAACCCGGGCCTGTAAGAGGCCAGATATGTATAGCTGGGACCAAGATGCCTATCGAATCTAACACCCCAGTGCTCGCGGCTCCCCGTGTACCCTGTTCACTGCGAAAGAATGTATCGTCACAATCCATGGACAAATGTTATGATTAAATTAAATTACATTAAATTAAACAACGAATCAACGGATTAACGGATTTATTTAAGAGCAGAAAATGCCTTAACAAACTTATAACCAAATACAAAATAATACAAAAAGAAGTGAATCACACTGCACTGCTAACAAATGGAACGCACTGAACCATACGCATATCCACCCAAAACCAAAATTGGTGTGAGAGAAGCCGCCAGGTTTCTAAAAAGAGTCGGCCTTTGAACGTGGTAATATCATTCAAGCAGGGAAAGGCCGCCAAGGTCAATCCTATTAGCCAAGTTAATCGCACCTACTTATAGTTCGAAAGTTAAATGAAAACTAGAAGATTGCTACTCGCGGTAGCAAGCTTCAAGTTTTCATTTAACGTCCAAAGTATTATTCGGCGGGATATAGGATTAACCTTGGCGGCCTTTCCCTAGTTGAATGATATCACTACTTTGAAAGGCTGACCCTTTTTGGAAACTTGGCCGCTTCTCTTATACCAGTTTTGGTTTTGGGTGGATTAACCTTACGCTGGCCGACATTGTTATTTCACCACACCCAAGCATGGGTTGCATCTCTGCTCCGATCTGGTGTGCCTCGTCTCCTTGCTGCACTCTTGCTGCATGCTGCGGCCCATTGTAACGTTTTGACAATGTTAGCCTCTCCTCCCGTCTACTCTCATCCTTCCTTTGGTTAATGCTCTTTAATATACTCAAATCAAATCAAATCTAAACTTTTTTAAACGAAAATTCTCGTGGCGTCACGAACTGCAAATAAGCACTGCTGCACGCCGAGCTAATAAAATTTTAGGAACAACTCCACCAGCAGAGATGCCAATTATGGCGAAAGTCAGTGTTGTAAAGTTTGGTAGGCGACCTTCGATTTTCCACCAATCGTAATATTGAACCTACCAGACCTCAACCTTGTCTTCAAATGACTAATTCCATCCAGTTCACCATCATATATTCATCCGCCTGCTCATCAAATCGTGGCGTAAAATCTCCGCACTCTCCTGCTCCCCACGCCTGAATCCAGGATAACCGCCCATCTAATCAGATCTTACTTGCCGAATGCAACACCGAAAACCGGTGCCAGATTAGAGAGATAAAAGGAAGAGATTAGAGCCTCACTTGAAGAGCGAATTTCATTTCATTTCGCGGTTACCTCGCTCGCGCTAGGTGGTCATTCCTTTGGAACGCGTGTGTCGGTGGGTCGATTCCGAGTGAGAGCGAAACAGCTCGTGCGTTTCATTTCTTGAGACCATTGACCCAGTTTTCCGTAAAAGTAGGCTATGGCTGTAAAATACAAATTCTTATTACGGTACTTTTCTCGGATTTTTACGACGTAAAGACTTCACATTTTCGGTTAATAGCCGGACAAAATGACAAAAACCGTGCCAAGTTGTGAAAGGAGTTCGGAATGTTTGGAATTTCGTCTTTTAGCTTATCTCCAAAGCTGTTTCGTGTTTTGTTTGTTTGTTTGTGTTGGCCTAAATATAACGTGAAATACACTAGCAAACACTTGTGACTTTTGTACTTAATTGTTTCGAGTTTTGTTTCTCAAAATAGTTCGAAGTTGGAAAGTATCCCGGTGTTTTCTGGTTAAAGCAAACTATTTCAGTTTATCAAACTAAATTTGGACCTAGATTAAGTTTCTAAACCCGGCTGAAGAAAAAGATGTCATAAGTATTTTAAGGGGGATCAATGCGACGAAACTTATAGGAGCTGATGGCTACTTGCTTAAAAATTTTAAACTATCTTCAACAAACAAAACAGTGCCAAATTTGTTTGTACACCAATAAATGCTATTATTGATAAAGAAATTAACAATAAATTAAAAACTCAAATCTTGCGGCCAATTTATAGAAAAAGGAGTTGAAAAAGAACCTGCTGATCAATTCCATCAATAAATAAAATTACTGAAAAATTTTTCCCATCACAAATGCAAACATTTCTGTCCAACTTTCGAATTTTTTCTGAAAACCAGTATGGCTTTCCAAAAAAATAAAGGAACAATGAAAGCACTGAAACTACTGAACTTCAGAAGGTCTTTGACACAATTTACAGGAAAAGGATATTAGTTAAATTACAAAAGTATGGAATTAAAGGGAAAATGTACAAATTGTTAAAAAAATTACTTGACTGACAGAATCAGCATTACTAAAGTAACCTTTCAGCAAAGTGATAGCACACAAATAAATAATGGCGTACCACAAGGATCAATTTTAGGACCCTTACTCTTCTTAGTTGACATTAACGTTATTAATGACGATCTTTAAAATGTAATGTTGTCTAAGAAAGTCAGAGCTAAGGGAAAGACGACTTTTTTTATTGTCCCAGTTTTCGAATTTCGTGTTTAAAGTAAAGCCGTATTTTTTTCTACTTTAATAGTTTAATAATAATAATAATAATAATAATAATAATAATAATAGGTTCGTTGCAAACACAACCGGAATGGCAAGGACCTGGTGGTCACTGACTGCCATCCGAAGTTAAAAATTACAAAAGTTAAACAGTTTAAAAGTTTAAAAGTTTAAAACAAATACGATTGCTCGGCTACAGAGGATGGGTTGATGGTATTGGGTTGGGGTCACGAATGCCTTACCACCAAAGTTAGACCTACCAGGGACACAAAGATCCCCGATGGCATCGCCAAACGTGAGGGACAAATGAGGGGAAAAGCCGGGTATCATTGCCAATGTTTAAAAAATAAAAAATAAATAAATGCATCGTAGCTTAAAGCTTGGCCAAAACCAATTGTCAATCCTAATACGATAATAAAAATAATAAAATTAATAAAAATAAAAATAGTAATAATAAAAATAATAATAATAATAATAATAAGATCTATTACCCACAAGAAACAAAATAAAAGAAATAGGAAGGGAAATTTTCATTCCACTTACACCAGTCTAAGTTATTAAGTTTAAAACAAAATAAAATACAATTAGGATTAAAAACATTTCATAAATTGTGATAGATCCACCTTTTTAAGACCTCGCTTAAAGGCACATAACTCCCTCCGGTATATTTTAACAGGCTTCCTCGATACATTACCGGAAATAGTTTTATATGAATTCATTTACCTTTTGTTTGATCGTCTAAGGGTACGATCCCGGTGACAGATGTGGCGCGTCTACGCTAGAAAGCTTCTTTTTTACCGCTCGGTCCGAGGAGTATCTCACTCCCGCCAGAAAGCTTCTGGGTGCTTCTGGGGCTCCTTTTTGTGGCGACGTCACGCGATGTTTACACGCCTAGTCTGTGACGTAGTAATTCTTCGTGTACTTCAAGTCACATGACTTGCCGCTCCTGAGCTAAAGCCAAGTGAGATAGAAGCTGCCTTACTCGAGGCACGCAGCTTCAATCCCAGTTAACCTTGTTCTGAGCCTATCAGGAGAAATGGCGAGTGATGAACGCATTTATTTATTCCACCAAGTAGATTTGCTACCGAATCGGTAAAGGAAAGGACAAAACGAGAATTGGTTCTACAATTAGACTTATCCTATGTTTACCGCAAGAAACTATGAAAGATGGGGTGGGTCAGGGGTGTCAGGATCCTGACACAGTGATGGACAAAACCAAAGGCGGAGAAGAAATTAAATTGAGGATTGAGTTTCAGACGTAAATTGTCGTAGCAGACATAAGGTCTATGGAAAAAAAACGTTTAGCTGCAGTACCAATTAAATTACAACTAGGGTCGGTCGGCAGAAGCTTTCTTTTTTTTTTTGATGCATGGTACACTTAAAACAGACCCAATTTTATGCCTTTTATTTAAGCTGTTTCTGTACAGTAACGCAGTTTTTGATTCCCGCATAATACTAAAACATGAAGTCACAAATTAGGCTGCAAGGGAAAAAATAACGGTCGGGAGGACAAAATGAGATCGGTCGCAGGGGCGTAAACTTACTGCCCGAAGAAAGGGGGGAGGGTATAAAATGTCTCCCCCCCCAAAAAAAAAAGCTATACAAAAGCTATACAAAAGCTAAAAAAGCTATATAAAAAGCTAAAAAGCTTACCGGTCCCTAAGCATGCCTCCTTGAAATCGCCAATAAATTAATAATTAATATACGTAACGTAGTCGGCAACGATAGGACGTAAATTTCGACATCAACACAGAATAAAGACCCCAGAATCTTTTATTTGGTCAACTTCGTTCAAATAAAACTAACGTGTGGGTATTTTACCGAAGCAACAAACAGGAGACATTGATGATCATAACGTGCAGTCATCTGCGCCAGTGTTTGTTTACCTCTAGTCGCTCCATCTTTGCCTTTTAGCATTCGTACGACGTGTCACATGGCGCGGCTCCGAAATGAGTATGATCTATCGTCGGATGTGACGTCATGCTTGTTTCACAGAGCAATGCGCGCTGCGGTCGTGTGAACTATATTTTAGCGCAGTTGACGTATGAGTAAAGCGGCCAGGACGGAGGGATTTATGTGCCTTTAAAACACCCCAGATTCCCAGCTTCGATCAACTCAGGGGTAGGCTATTCCATGGGCCAACAACCCTATTAGAGAAGAAATATCTGGCACAATTTTTCTTCTTTGTTGTAGGTACCGTCAATTTAAGACGGTGGCCCCTGGTGAACGTATTTCCTCGCACCACAAAATAAATCTTAGGATCCACGTCAATGAACCCCCTCAGCATGGAGAAAGTAAAGCAGAGATCAGCCACCAGCCGTCTACGTTCCAATGATTCGAGGTGTAGATGTGCTAATCGTTGCGCATACGTCAAGTTTCTGCAACCACGCAAGTACTTTGTGAAGGATCTCTGCACCGTCTCAACTAGTTTAATGTCCTTCACAAGGTACGGAGACCAAACTGGACTAGCGTACTCCACAATGGGTCGCACATATGCAATAAATGCCCTAATCAGAGTCGTTTCGTCCCCCGACACAAAACAGCGCTTAATAAGATAGCTAGTTTGTTTTGCTCTTGCCGTAATATGATTGCAGTTTAAATAAGATCAGCGTACAAAATGCGTTATGGGTTTGAGTCTTAGTGTCAAATTTCAAAGTGCCAGCAGCCTAGTTTTCGTACCGACGAGACAAAAGGTTCCCGGGTTGGGGTTAGCTTGTGCAGTCAACGAGATATGCGATATGATTATTTTTTTCGTGTTGGTAACGAAAAATGTGGCCTGTCGCAAATGTGACTGTTACCGCTGGTTTTGCAATGGGATGTGCCAGTTGAATTTGTACTGAGTAGTTAAGAAAAATTAATTGGTCATTGTATGTCACGCAGTGGAGCTGTCACGTTGTGGAGCAGGGGTTGTGTAGACACCATAAACAGTGTGAGATTATCAAAAATTGCGGGTTATCAAAAAATTGCGGGTTATCAAAAAAGTGTGGGTTATCAAAATTAACCCACGCTGATGTGTGTGGGTTTTCACATAAACCGTATATAACGACTACACTTTTAGGATGAGGGTACAGTACTCCCCCAAACCACCTTGCTGGATTTATCGGATTCCTCCAAAAGTGCTTTTATTACAAGATTGTATGTGTCAAAACTGGTTGGTAAATGGTGGAAGGGTGGGTGAAGAATTTTTTTCATCAGACAATTTGAAGAGGAGACACTTTAGTAGTTTTTTTATGTACAGCACTCACATTAAATTACGTTCAGACAGTAGCTTTACGGCATTAGGGCGCGTTTACGCAAGCAACTCGCCTTTGCATTCTCGTAGCTAGAACTCAATCGCGATGGTAAAGGTGACATTGCCATGGTAACAACGCTAAATGGATTAGCTAAATCCGACATCGTTTGAGTAAATACGTGCAGTCTTATAATCCGTGCCAATAATATAAAACATTCCTCATGACGAAACAATTTTCCCAAACTCTTCTGAACTCACGTTATTTTCTGTTTTCGTTGCGAGGCGGCAGACGTAAAACCGCCGCCATGTTGGAATTTGAGGTGATTTCTAGCTTCTAGCTGCGAGAATGCAAAAGCGAGTGGTTGCGTAAACGTGCCCGTAGTGGCCAGATATGAAATTCTTTGAATTCTTCGAATGTTGTATAAAATAATCTCTGTGATGGTTTTCACTTGTTCTTTTTTTTTAATTAATGTTTAAAATTTAATTTAAATTAATGTTTTAAACAAAACTGATTATTGTTATATACAGGTATAAATAATTGACTATATTTCCTTTTAATGTATGGCTAAATTAAACACACAACCCTAGATTCGATTGACAAAATAATGCTGGGTAGTTGTCCAAGCCGAAGCGAGTCCTTAATTAATACTCCATTGAATTTGCAATATTGCGTGTCTGTCTCTGATATTTTCCGTCTGTGAGTGTTTTTCTGATTGGGACACGGTGACATTCGAAGTTGTGTTCTGATCTGGTTAAGATTTACGACGATGAATTAGCAC
Source organism: Lithobius niger (assembly GCA_023313725.1). NCBI lineage: Eukaryota > Metazoa > Arthropoda > Chilopoda > Lithobiomorpha > Lithobiidae > Lithobius > Lithobius niger. The sequence goes on along the minus strand of JAHWFP010021482.1, from coordinate 2,042 downwards.
AAGTGGAGCAGCAAAGCACTGCCTTGAATTTTTTGAATTGCGAATTGATAGCCGTACACGTGGCCACCCGTATAAACTTGCAGTCAGTACCTTTCATACCGGCTGTCGTAAACATTTCTCTGCAAATCGCATAGTGACCATATGAAATAATCTACCTAATGAGTTGGTGATGCTACCATCTTTTAAATCCTTTAAAGTGGGACTCTGGCAACGTGATTTGAAAAAGTATTTGTCTCGCCCCTTTTTAGCTGGTATTTTTTGCTGCTTTCTGCTTTTCTGAGTGTGTGTGTTTTAAAATAGTACATTTTTAATATTAATTAATTTTTTATTTTTAATATTATTATATTTACATTTATCATATTGACGATTTGTTGTATTGACAATGAATTTTTATTATTTTTTTATCATTTTATTGGGTGGGGTATTAGTAGCCATAACTGGCCCTTCCCCTCGCCTTTTGCTGTTGCTAGCAATAAAGTTTATTATTATTATATTATTATTATTGTGGTGCACTGGGTAGAAATCATGTAATTGGAGCAGTAAAGCTCTGCATTACGGAGCACTGGGCAGAATTCACACAAGTAGAGCTGCAAAGCACTTCCTTGTGGAGTCCTGGGCAGAAATCACACAAATGGAGCAGTAAAGAACTGCCTTGTGGAGCACTGGGCAGAAATCATATAAGTGGTGCAGTAAAGCACTGCCTGTGGAGCACTGGGCAGAAATCATATAAGTGGAGCAACAAAGCACGGCTCTGTGGAGCAATGCAGAAATCACACAGGTTTGTACCCTGTGAATGTAAGTATAAATCTACCCCAAAACAAAACTTGTTAAGGATTCCCGCCAAGTTTTTCGGCCGTGTGAAGTCATGATATCAAATGCCAAGCTCTTTCGCCAAGCTAATGCCACCGAGTAATAGTTCGAAGGTTAAATGAAATATGTGAAAATTGCTTACTGCGCAATTTTCACTTATTTCATTTAACTTTTGAAGTATTAGTCGGTGGGATTAGCTTGGCGAAAGAGCGTGGCGTTTGATATCACGACTTCACACAGCCGAAAAGCTTCGCGAGAATCCTTAACAAGTTTTATTTTGGGGTAGATATCAGTAATTTTTGGTCCAAATTGATGAAATCCATTTTTTTTTCTTAGCAATTATGAGATGGAAACACCAATATCGTTTTCTGGCACCTTTTTTTTTGTTGGCTTGAGTTTGGGGACAGCAGTAATCTTTTTTTTAAATAATTAGGATTTATTATTAGCAAAAGTATATAAAACCAGACAACAACATAATTTGCTTATGTGTCCATAATTTGCTTTTGTTATTAGTAGGCCTATTGTAGTATCTCCTTGTAAACGCACGGATTTATTTTAAATGTTAAGTTTGACATTGTTGCATAATAACAATGTTTAAAACAATGTAAAACAATCAATTTGGTCGTTTGGAGCTCCCTAACCCCTGAACCACTCGCGGCCTTGCAGTGCTGGAAACACCGGTTCTCGTCAGATCCCCGAAGTTAAGCAGCATTGGGCTGGATTGATACTTGGGTGGGTGACCACCTGGGAATCTAGCTGTTGCAGACATAGGGCCTTCGGGCTTCGGGCAGATGACCAGGAGTGGTTAACGCTCGTTAAACCCTTTAACCCTTTAACCCCTGAACCACTTGACCAATTAGAAAGGTCCATATGAAAAGGGCACATCTACAGAGCAATACCTGTAAAATGAGCTAAGAACCAGCTTTATTCACTGCTTGGAAGAATTTATTTTCATGATACAAAAAAAAAACTATAGTAGTACGTAATAAGTAGTAAGGAATACCCCAAAACAAAACTTGTTAAGGATTCCCGCCAAGCTTTTCGGCCGTGTGAAATCGTGATATCAAACGCCAAGCTCTTTCGCCAAGCTAATCCCACCGAGTAATAGTTCGAAGGTTAAATGAAATATATGAAAATTGCTTACAGCGCAATTTTCAATTATTTCATTTAACGTTTGAAGTATTAGTCGGTGGGATTAGCTTGGCGAAAGAAAACGTTAAGCTGTGTCACTA
>JAHWFP010021481.1:0-14729 GCA_023313725.1 Lithobius niger | reverse complement strand
CGCTAGGGTGGTACCTTAAGGTGGTTCCATAGCTAGTTCAGTTTGTACTAATGGAATGACTTTGTGTACCAAATGTTGTGCTTTTAGCTCGATGTGCATGTTGTTGTTGTTTTGACTATGTACTAGTGAGGGCAGAAGTTCCCCCCCCCCCAACCACATCAACGACAAATGGCCAAATAACCTTTTCAATGCAGTGAAATAGTTATAACACGACGCCAAATACCTAATTTCGATGGCCTATGTCAATTCTGGGGAAACTATAGGTTTTTCAAAGTTTTACACTTTTCCCCCAACAAGAATAACAATATTGTAGTCAAATTAAAATAGCGTTCAAAATGCGCTGGTCCTCGTTAATACCTACATTTTAAGCTACAAAAATTGAAAATCGGTTTATTGGTTCGATCCCCAGTGATCCCAACAACAACAATCACAACAAGAAATGGCCACGATGTGAACGCCGAATGGTGCGATTGTTGTCATTAAAATAGTTAATGCGGAAAAATAGTTACAACACGACTCCAAATTTCATAGGTGTATGCCAATCCTAGAGGAAACCATAGGGCTTCAAAGTTCAAAGTTCATGTTGAGGCGTACATAAGCGGTTTTTGATGAAGACATATTTTAACAACAGTTGCAAAGCCTTCTCGCTGTACCTGCTGATAGTGGAATGTGCTATTTCGCAGGAATCCATCTTAATTGTCTGTTTTAATTTAGATTTAGGTTTCGACCACATATAGCCAGGTGAGGCTCGAGGTAATGTGTTCCTTTATCCCTTCGCTCATACTACAGCCTGGGTAGAAGTGATCTTTTCAACACAGAAATTTCAGCTCCATAGAATGATAGCCGATCGATGCTTCTTTTTTTTCAACAAGTTCACGTGTTGATTGATTTAGATAGCCCAAATTTTTTTAAGGCAGTTGCTACACTATGTAGATTGGGCAACAAGCTAGTGTTTCTAACTTTCTAGCATAGGAACCACTGCATGACACGCGTTCTCTGGTGCGTCAACTCAACTGACCACAGCGAATTGAATGGACCAGAGTTCACGCAGCAGAGAACGAGTGTCATGCTGTGGTTCCCATGCTAGAATGTGAAACACTAGCTTGTTGCCAAATCTACATAGTGTAGCAACTACCATAAAAAAATCTGGGCTGTCTAAATCAATCAACACGTGAACTTGTTGAAAAAAAAGCATCGATCGGCTATCATTCTATGGAGCTGTAATTTCTATGTTGAAAAGGTCACTGTGACCCAGGCTATGAGCGAAGGGGTAAAGAAACCTCGACCCTCACCTGGCTATACGTGGTCGAATTAGTAAACTAGTAAACTAGTAAAAAGTAAACTCAAAGATGGAGCGACTAGAGAAGATGGTTCATTCCTGACTTCCGGTAGTATTGCGTTTGTGAAAGTGTACTGATTGGGACCGTGGTGTGACGTCATATTCTCCAATTCCGACAAAGTAGCTCGAACAGCCAATAAGCGTGCTGCAAGGAAGCACGTGACTAGTGGATTTGCACAAAGTTTAAAAAATAAAATCTCTCCGTGTACGTTGCTAGCGGACGAAAAAAAGCATTTACTTTCATAAAAAAAGCAAACTACAATAAACGGAGATTAGGTTTTTTTTTTTTTTAATGAATTTCCGTTTATCGAGCAAGTCAACAGTCTCATTTTATAGATGAGTTTTTCTGGTGTAATATGACGTCATTAACACCAGCATGGCCGTCTCCTTACTGTATATTGATGTCTCCTTCCCGCAACATGGCCGTCTGCTTCATTTAATCCTTGGCCTCAACCGGAAGTAAGTTTGTTAAGCTAAAAATGGCCTATTGGTACTTCTTGTCCTACCAAATTATCGTTCTTCTTTGAGTAAACCCACTAGACATGCAATATAAAGTATTTAATTTTCAGCACATGTTATCATTTTCTGCCTTGTTCACGATTAAAAACAAGAAATTCATAAGAAAAACACCAAGGGTGGAACGCCCACGAATCTTGGCAATAAGGATGCCATGTTGGAAAGCTACGTCATCACTTCCAACATGGCGTCCTCCTGATTGCCAAGATTCATGGGTGTTCCACCCGTGGTGTTTTTATTATGAATTTCTTGTTTTTAATTGTGATCAAGGCACAACGTAATAACATTTGCTGAAAATTAAATACTTCATCTTGCGTGTCTAGTGGGTTAACTTAGGCCTCGTGAGAGGGCCACATTTTTTACTTTTACTGTTCCTAAGTAAGTAAGGGCACCAACAGGACTAGCATATTTTAAAACGGGGCATACAAAAAACTTAAAAGCCTAGGTCATCGCACCTTTGTCCTTTGATCTAAATTTAGGCACTTGCTTAAAATTTTGAATCCTCGGCTTGAAGCCATAACTATTTGGGCACAATGGGGAGGCAACTTTTAAAATCCTAGATGAACCAGACAGTCAGATCTCACATTCCCCACTAATAGGAATTCTTCCTTGACTAAGCTGGGATGGTATACAGAGAGTTGTTAGAGTCACAGACCTCTATCATAGGGTGCCAAAAACTGTAGGTTTGCTAATTCATTAACAGTATGAATCAATTTAATTTCTCAGTGCATTGAATTACACAAATGCACCAATTGTTATTATATTTAAGTATTGCAGCTGGCAGTTACCACCAATCCTCGGTTCGTAGGTTTAAATTCCGGGATGAAACCTCTTCAACCACCTTTGAATAAATACAATTTAATAGTATTTTATCTAAATTTCCACCTTTTACATTTTGAAGACAATTCTCTTCCCATTGGCAATAAGAAGATAAAGGTGCTTGCTGCAATGGTGGAATTCATTTGTGGCTCTAAATTTTGCAACATTAATAAATAAATAATAATATTACCGAGACGACGCGCGAGGCACCCACCCACCCAAATTCCCAAGCGGCAGATGTTTAGTGGAAGTTACCACCATCAGAAGAGTTGTTATTTGCCGCATGAGGGAGAAAACCGGAGTACCCGGAGGAAACCCTCGTGCAACGGACGGGAAACAATTGGAGAAAAACCCGTACATATACACTTCCCATCGCCAGGATTGGACCTGGGTCTGTAGGAAGTCAGAGATGTACAGCTGGGACCAAGATGCCTATCGAATCTCACGCCCCAGTGCTCACAGCTACCCCGGAAAAAAAATCCCTGGGAAAAAAAATCCCCGGAAAGAAAATCCCGGTAAAATAGTCCCCGGAAAACAGATCCCACGGAAAAACAATCCCCCGGAAAATAAATCCCCGGAATAAAGACCCCTGGAAAAAAAATCCCTGGAAAAAAGATCTCATGGAAAAACGATCCCACGGCTAAAAATCCCCAGAAAAAATCACGAGGGGTTAATAAGACAATGCTTTGACAAGATTTGAGAATTAAAATGTAATAAAAAATAAATCAAAATCATCAACGAATGTGCGTATTGTACATAGTAGCGCAAGTCTTGATGAGAACGCTGAAGTACGTGTAAACTGTGTTTGTTCTAAAATTTAACTAACTCACGTCTGAAGGTTAAAAAAAGAAACATCAAAAAGAAACTATCCATAGATATGATAACTTCTGTGATTGGCAATGAATTGTGTCTGCCTTGCTCGACTAAATACCACACACGTCTGAAACACTTGGGCGTAGCCATGTTATGACTTTCGTTTTGTATTCCACCGTTTGCACAAGGCCGTCTGAGAGCCACAAATTTCAGTTCCTGTGGCTCCAAGCCAGTTGATTTAACATCACCAAAATCTGATTTTACCAAATATTCCTGTTAATATCAGAAACAGTCCCATATTCTTTCAAGTAGGAATGCCTCTTTAATAAGTAGAATTGCTAAAAATGTTGGATTTTTTTTTAATTTGGGGATTTATTTTCCGGGGACTATTTTATTGGGATTTTTTTTCCAGGGGATTTTTATTGCGGGGATTTATTTTCCAGGGGATGATTTTTCCGTGGGATCTTTTTTCCGGGGACTATTTTACCGGGATTTATTTTCCGGGGATTTTTTTTCCACGGATTTTTTTTCCGGTCCCCACCCGTGCACTCAATTATGCAACGTTTTGCAACATTACGTAAGTGTTGCAAGAACTTACATTTTTCATGGTCTTTTTGGTAATGTGTTACATTTCGGTCACACCTATGTCAATACTACAAAAGTTATTTATTATGCATGGGGACACATGAGAATGGTAAGATAGTACACAGATTAGCGGATCAACTCCACGACATTGGAATCCTAGCTGTCGGTGTTGCTGCTGTGGTGTGACAGTTGTCTTGGTTCGAATTTCCCCAGGCAGGAAACAAGCTTTGCCAAGGACAGGTTGCTACGTTGGTGACCTAATGTGATGACTGACCTGTCCTTTTAATAAGGCTCGAAGCTTAAAGTCCTTACGAATTTATGAAAAACACCAAGGTTGTGTTTAAGAAAATTTAAGTACTAGTTGTGACCTTATCACAACTGTTGTGCATTGTTAACCATGTCAAAATTGTAAGACTTTTGGTCAATGACAAAACGTGTTAAACAACTGTAAATTGCCGATTTTCTGGCCGTGTTTTTAATATGCGAAGCTTTACATGTGCGCCATTATGTTAATGAAGGAGAGGGTAATACTGTTTAATGTTGCTGTTCTTGATGTTGTTTGTATTTGATTAATGTTTTATTGTATTGTCGTTATCGTATTGTAGGTTAGGTTAGGTAAGCTGCTTCGGCTCGGGTTTTGCCGAGAAATTCGTCGAGTTTCGCAGGAAAAACGCGTTTCAACGCGGTTACGTACGAGGGTCGTACTGACGTTGGGGCTGTAAGTCAGGGAGACTTACATTTCAGCCACGAGAAGAACTTGGGGGAGGGGGGGGGGGTTGGCATAAGTGCAGATGGAGAGGTATACACATATTTGTACGTAGAAACCAAATTTTGTGACGGAATTTGTTACGTCCTGCAATGCTTTTAGAAGGTTTGGAACAAAAAAATCTTCAAACATAATAAAACTTGCTTATAGCAATGCTAATCTGTTGTGTCATACACTGATCTAGTAACGAGATGCATTAATTCAACAAAAAAGGAAATTGTTTACTGGTGTAGACTAAATAAGTCCTCATTCGCTTAGGCTCTAAGGGAAATTTCCCGTTTTCCCATTTTGCCACTATACGCCCCTGTACATGTAGTACACCTGGTATGGCTGGCGTCATAACTAGGCGTGTGCAAAACGTAACGGTCAAAAAAATTAATATCTTTGTTATTAAATACGCCGTTATAATTTTTAACCACGATTGTGGGAGCGACTGTTTTTTCGTCGGAAGATAGGAATTAGCTTTTACAACAGAGAGATTGTAAATTAGTATATTACCACAAATCGGAACAGCGAATTTACATAACATACACTAAAACTAAAAATATTACTTACTGGATTGTTCAGACATTTATTCGCTACAAGCTTTAGGCTCATTTCTTCCAACTTCAGTTTGTTGGTGAATTGCCATGACTAGACCAAGAAGAGGCTGTTTAGCAAAACACATCAGGCACGCAGTTAGATTTCAGTCAACAACGGCACGCTTAGGCTTACTGACATTTTGAAGGCAGAAGCCGTGGGATTGAGTAGTAAGCAATTATTGTTTCCGGTTCTTCACCAAAATTTAATAAAAACTCCCCCCCGAAAAAAGAAAAAAAGCCAACTGGCTTACAGTGTCGAAAGTATCATAAAAAGCTCAGATCTGACCCTCGTTAACACTCCCATGATTCAAGTTGGCCAACAGAGAGGGATTCACGCGATAACGTTGGAAAGCTTTGTCACCGTGCAAACAATGAAGCTTGGAGAAATAATGAATTGAATAACTGAACACAAAACGGCTTCACCCTTCAGGGATAAAAAAAAAAAACATTAGTGCTCGTATCCTTATGGAACGTACAGCTGTGGAGCACACAAATGAAAACGAATTACGAGTCCACTTGAATGAACAATAAGTTGAACTCCAATTCTAGGGAACAAAGAGTGTTTTTATTCCTTTCATATCAGAAAGTGAACGCAGTTTGTGTTTAAATTGTGTCAGTGCTTGTGTGTGTGGGTCTTAAATATGATCCTAAATAACGGTTCAAATTGACCAACTGGCTAATAGACGACTAGCTTAATGCAGGGGATGGATGGCTTGTCCACCGACTCCTGTGCTAAAACCCACAATGCTCATCGTCCTCACGCAGGGAAAGTTTGGGAATGACTTCAGATAAGAAATTGGCCATACGGATGTAGTCCAAATCGAACTACATACCTTTTCGGGTTTGAAACTTAGGGGTGTTTCAAGAACGGCATGGGGGCGCGCATCAGTACGAAAATAATGTTGTAACCATAGTTAAGTATTGTCGGTGGGAATCTGTTATTGTTGTGCTATGTATTGTTGTGTATGTATGTTGGCTGGCATTTGGAATATTACGATTGTCTAGCCCCGACCCAGTTCGGCTATCGGGCAGGGCAGAACGCACAGGATGCTGTCATGTTTCTGCTGTCTGGGATTTATGAAGCATGGGTTCATGGTCACACCGTCGTCGCTGTGTTTTTAGACATTAAAGCGGCGTATGACACAGTGGATGTTGACTGGGTCCGCCGTAGCTGGTTTGCATGGGTGTGAGTGTGGGCCTTGTTAATGCTGTGTGCACCCTTCTTGGAGAACGAAAGTTTGTAACGAGAGTTGGTGGCTTCTGGTCTGCAGAAGCGAGCTCTGATCGAGGCCTCCCGCAAGGGAGTTGCCTCAGTCCTTTGTTATTCGCAGTCGCACATTAATGACATCCTGCTCGAAATTGGTGAGTCGAACAACATCGTGTGCTATGCAGATGATGTTGCATTGCGGTTTGCTGGGAGTGATCCTGGCAGCTGTTGCCAGTGTTCCCAAGCAACTGTTGCGCGCGTGTCGAGTCTCCTTAGAGAAAGAGGTCTGCTGTTGGCCCCGTCCAAGACGGAATTGGTCGTCTTCAGTAGGTCGCGAGCACGGTACCACACTCCCTTGTTCATAATAGTTGATGGTGTTGTTGTTAATCAGTCCTCGGGTGTAAAGTATCTTGGTGTCTTTCTTGATGAGCGCCTGGAATGGGATAGACATGCTGCCATTCTCAAAGACAAGGTCAGGGCTAGGATGTCGGTGCTGAAGAGACTCTCTAGGATCGAAGGTGTTAGGCGCGGCCCCTTGGTCGCAGTTTACAGGACTTTTGTACGATCCACTCTGGATTACCATCTCCCATTTTTATGCCATGTTTAGAGGCATATCCGGTTTCTGCAGGTTGTGGTAAACGACTGTCTTCGGATTGTCACAGGTGGTCTGATTTCGACTCCTGTGTGTGCACTCTGGGTTGTGCTGTGAACTCCCACTACATCTTCGGGCTGCTGAGCTCCTGTGTGCTCTGTGTGTGCGCAATGCCAGCAGGGGAGCGAGCGACCCTGTTGGCCGTGTGGTTAGAGACTATTTTAGTGTTCGACCGGCGCTGCTCGACTTGCTTGGCCTCCCAGGATGTGGTGTAGCTCTCCTGCAACGGGTGTCGCATGTGGCCCCACTTCAAGTGGCGCGTGTCACTGTTTTCTGTCCGTGGGCCTGGTGCCCAGAGCTGCAGGAAATATTCGCTGGCTCTCCAGTAGGATGCGGGGTGTTCTGCGATGCTTCGTTTGATCCGCCCAGCTCCTCTGGGGGAATTGGCGTTGTCATACCATCTCTGAAAGTGTTCTTGAGCCGAGGGGTTGCGACCAGTCTTCTCTAGCACTATATGTGAGCTTTGTGCGATTTCTGTTGCACTGGATGTAGCTTTGGATCTCGACCTCCCGTCCTTTACCATCTACACTGATTCGCTAGCGGCAGTACACTGTCTGCGCTCTGCAGTCGCGGCAGCTGATCTGTTTGACCCAGTTGTCAGCGAGGTTTGCCAGAAACTGTGGGCTGCCTCCAGTCAAGGACCAGTTCGCCTTTTCTGGGTGAAAGGGCATGCTGGGGTAGAGGGGAATGTACAGGCGGATGGCGTAGCCAGGGTTACCTTTGAAGACAGTTTGCAGGTGATATCGCCAGTCGTATTCCCAAGGTCGAAGCGGGCAGGTCTTCGTACCTGGTTTTTGGGGGAGTGGGAACGAGAGTGGCAGTCAGCTACAACGGGTCGAGCTCTCTTTGGGGTACAGCCTCATTGTTTCATGCGGTCGTTGTTGGAAGGCCCCCTGTCTGGATGGGACGGATCCTGTCTAGGCTCCGGACTGAGCATACGTTACTGCGGGCCCACCAGTATCGTCTGGGCTGGTCCCCATCCCCTGAGTGCATCCACTGTCATACTGACCACACTCCTGAGCATCTTCTTTTCGTCTGCAGGGCACTACAGCCTCACAGGATGGTATTTCGCGGTACATCAGCGCTAGTCCCACAATTCGCGACCTCCTCTCCACGGATGGGAGCCGTGGTGGAATGAATCGTTTGCACGCAGTAGCAGTATTTGTTAAGGCGACTGGCGTGGCAATTTGACCTCTGCACATTTCCTGCTCCACAGTGACAGGCCTCTTGAGTTAATGCAGTTGTAGTTGGTGTTTGTTGTATTCTGGATTGGTTAGTATAATCTGTGTAATGGTGTTTGCAGTTGATCGGTTGTTCACGAAGTTTGTGTAGTAGGGCGCATAGCTTTGGGCTGAGGCTCTAATAAACAAATTTCAAATTTCCTCAAATTCAAATTCTTTATTCGAGAGCCGTGACCTGCAGTCGTACGCTCTGTACATAACTAAGTAAAACAGAACAACAAAAACAATTAAACAAAACCATATCACACCAACTCGCCAAACAGCCACTCAAACCACTTGTACGAATCACAGTCTGACACGGGCACAATATTCCACCACTGCTAATAACCTAGGAATGGCAGTATTACCAGACGCACACTCGAGGAGCAACTGGAGAGTCGGATGCGTGACCAACCACTTTGACAACACTCGTCTTTCTTCAGCATAGCGCCTGCATAAAAGAAGAAAGTGCTGCACAGTGTCCTCGACACCGCACTTCTGACAGAGCTACCGGTTCACCCAACCTAACCTATACTGATGCGCATGCAATAACGAATGACCAGTGCGCAATCGGCTCAGGAGACGTGCCTTCCAACGTGGTAACCTATTTAGCACTGACTGGAGACTGCAAGCTGGCTGGATCGCAAACAGGAACCTGCCAGTTGCCGCCTGCTGCCACTCTTGATCCCATTTTCGCAGCTGCCAATCTCGAACCATTGGGCGCCTGGACTTCACTGACAGAGTCAGTTCTGCCCCTTCTGCACCCCCCACAACTGCCTCTCTAGCAAGCATGTCAGCTTGTTCATTTCCCCAAACTCCTGAGTGGCCTCTTACCCACCGTACAGATGGATACCCCGACTGCGATGCCAGCCATAGTTTCCATACTACTGAAAACATCAATGGGTCATCCACTTCCATGCGCTCTACCGCCCGTTTTAACATCCTTATCCTTGCCAGAGAATCTGTCACTATAGAAAAGGACGGCAGCTGCATATCTAGTGCTACATCTAGTGCCACAGACATTGCGGCCAGTTCACAAACTGTGCTTGAAGCAACCGCTCGAAGATGGCGCTTCACGCACAACTTCAAAGATGGTATCACCACTACAATGCCTCCTTCACTCCGATCTCTCCGAAACGACGCATCACAATAAATTTCACAATTGGTGTGCTTCGTGGCAAACAGTTGCATAACCGCTGGGCACCAGGCCCACGGACTGACAGGACAGACTCGTCCGACATCCCATAACCCCAGTTGCGAGGCACTCTTCAAAAGCAACACCCCGTACCCAACCGCACCTAATGCACTGCACACTCTGTCACTCAGCCTCGCATAGTCACGGAGTATCATCCCGACTGGATCTTCCTCACCACGGCTAATATTCCGCATGCAAAGAAGGGCCAGCAGTTCTTCTGCACGGCAGCGTAGTGGAGGCTCGCCACATTCAACCCAGAGAGACTCCACTGGTGTAGACACCAAATACCCCGTGATGATCCAAAGGCACTCATTGACTACTACTTGAAGAGCCTTCACATGCCGTGGCACTGAACATAAAAATGGTAGATGGTAGTCGAGTATTGACCGAACAAAGCTTCTGTACGTCGACAGAAGAGCACCCCTGCAGACAGTTTTGTTTTGAGCCAACACTTTAAGGACAGAGGTCCTCACTCGGATCCTCTCTCGGACATTACTCACGTGCTTGTTCCATTCAAGCCGCTCGTCCAGTACCACCCCTAGATAACGTACCACTGATGATTGCTTGACAACTACCTCATTAACTCCCACTGTGGCAGGAGTCCGTTTACTAACCATAGACCGTGTGAACACTACCGGCTCTGTCTTCGCAGGTGCCAGTTGCAAACCCCTGTCTGCCAACCGTGCAACCGCAAGGTCAAGAGCCTTTTGAACGTGCGGCATTATTTCCGGCACGTCCGACCCAACAAACCACATCGCAACATCGTCTGCATAACAGACGATGTTGGTAGACAGACCGAGCTCTACTAGCACATCATTAATAGCGGCTGCAAACAGCAGCGGGCTCAAGCAGGAGCCCTGCGGAAGCCCTCTATCCGAAGTTGCTTCCATTGACCAAAAGCCATTCACCCGCGTCACAAATCGCCGCTCTCCTAACAGCGCTACAATAGCACTTGTTAACTTAGCGCCAACTCCCATGCCTTCAAGCGCCGCTCTGACCCAGTCAATCCGGACTGTGTCATAGGCGGCTTTAATATCAAGGAACACGGCCACTGCCACATTACCATGGACCCACGCTTCGTGAATACCTGTCAAAAGGTACAAAACCGCATCTTGTGCACTCCGACCGGACCTGTACCCAAATTGGACTGGCGAAAGACAGTTATTGTATTCTAGATGCCAGTCCAATCGCTTCACCAGCATCCTCTCATATAGCTTACGTACACACGACAGAAGTGCGATAGGTCTATAATTCAGCAAACTCGATCTGTCACTCCCCGGTTTATGCACAGGGACCAAGACAGTAAAAAGCCACGACGGGGAACTATTCCACCATCAAAGAGCTTTTGAAAAATTTCCACAACTGCTTCCTTACCCAAAACTGATGCTGCTTTAAGATCCCCATACGATACTGCATCTATTCCCACAGTCCTACCATCTCTGCATTTCGACAGAGCTCCTGTAAATTCACCGTAAGTCCACGGCTGGTCCACTGCACGCTGAACACAAACATTCTGTGGCGGTTGGCCACCACTCGATAATGCATACACACTTGCAAATCGCTCGTTACATGCATCAGCCATTGATTCACCACGTAAAATTCGTGGTCGTGAAGCAGCAACCTGCAATTCATACACCCACTGCTGTGATACCTTCACACTCTCACCGCGCAGAATTTTCCATGCGACAGCAAGCGACCCCGTCCCTTTGACCTGTTCACACAAACGATTACCATAGTTAGCCTTCTCTCTTCTGATGAGAAACGACGCCTCTACAGCAGTGCCGCGGTACACCAACCAGTGCTCATCACATGGATGGCGCTTCCACCGGCGATAAGCTGAACGCCTATCCCGCACAGCTGTGGTGCACACATTTGTCCACCAAGTCGGGTGAGTTACAGCAGACAACCCTTTTTCCCTCTTCCTTCCCTGCACATTCGCTCTTATCGATGGAGCCATTATCCCATCACTTATTTTAGGCCGGGTCCGGCGCCTATCTCTGGGCACCATTTGTACACCCCTAGGCCGCAGTACCACCGGAAAGTGGTCACTGCCACGCTGATCGTCCGACACAGAAAAACCATACCGCTATGCTAAACCCCCTGAACACAGGAACAGGTCCAAAACTGACTCCTGCACTCGCCCATTCTGCCAACGGACAAACGTGGGCGTCCCATCTTGGACTACCGTTAACCCCTGTGCAGCAATGGCACTGGATAGTCTGCATCCTTTGGTGTCAATTCTAATGGAGCCCCAGTCAAAGTGGTGCGCATTAAAATCTCCACCAAGGATGCATGGTGGCGAAAACTGATGTAGCCAGGTCGTCCATTGCAACAGATTGGAGTACCTACCACATGCACAAACACAATGCTGACCCATTGATTATTCATCCATACCTTGACAAAGCATGCGTCAATTTCCTGAATGGGGAAGCGAACAACTGACACTAAATATGGCACTGTCCATTTCACTAAAATACCCACTCCCTTCCCCGAGTGAACAAAATCTGCCTGAAAAGGTGCCCCATCAAAATTTTCTATATGTCCTGTCTCCTGTAAGCCTAAAATATCAACACACTTTAACATTTTTTCAACATCATTAATCTTACTGCGCATGCCACGCAAATTCCAGGAAGCAATAGAAAACAGATTGAATGCGCTCAGAATAGGTTAGGTTAGATTAGGTTGGATCCTGTTGTGCCAAACTATCACTCCGCTGATGCATCGTGGCAGACTTAACATTCTCACATATTTGTGTATCTGCTGACCACTCAACACAACTCGAAACGACTTCTTCTATTACTCCTACTTCCAAATGATCCACAAGCAGGGCTCCACTCTCATGACACACTTCACCCTCTCCTGATTCCTGAGCACTCACTTCACTCATTTCTTCACTTGGTATTTCTTCTTGATCATTTCTTGGTCGACATCTGCGCTGCTCAACTTCACACACTTCTGAAACTTGCATTTCATCCTCCTGCACTTGCACATGTACTTGGTCTTCTTGCAATGTCGCACTAGCAACACTGCCACTTGGTGCTTCACACTGATTGCTTGATTTCCAGTTCTTCCTACCTCGTTTCCGTTTAGCAGGTGGTTTGATCCACTCCCCACCACTATCTTCTCCACGCTGCTCATCAATTTTTTCGCTGCGGGTCGCTTGGCCATGCGCCCCAGGCCTATCAACTGCACCACTTTCTGCTGCTACTTTTGTTGACACTCTACGTTGTCCTATGACACTCCGATTCTCTGCTTCTTTTGCCTCTTTGATTTTCATAGCCTCCCGCAAATGACTGCAGAGGTCGCGTGGATCTCTGTAGGTCCCGCAGGCAGCACACTCAAGGCTCGCGCAAGTGCGCCGGAAGTGACCTTTGAGCCCACAACGAAGGCACTTGGGAGGCCGGTCAGGGATGGTCACAAGGGCTGGGATGCCACGCACCAAAATGACATCTGGGACGTCTCCAATTGTAGACGATTCATGCAGCTTAATCTTGATCTGTCGCACACCCGTATCACACAGGGCCTTGCCCCGCACAACCATTTTTTCAAACACATGCGACTCCACATCGCCGATATCTCCAACTGCCCTACTTATGTCAGCCACAGACACCCCACTGGGCAACCACTGGAGGCGTGCCTCCAGTCGCTGCTCTTGCAAGTCGTAACTTTCCACTTCACACCCATTAATCATCATAGTTGCTTCCAATAATTTTCGTTTTGCTGCAGCTGACTTCGTTACAATCTCAAATGCATTGCCAGCCCTCAATGATGCTACCCTTAGAATCTGATCCGCACCAATCACACTCTCCACAGTGTAGTACACCTGCAAGGCTGGGTAGGGGCGACCCGCTTGGCCACACAACAACATCACCGACATGGTCATGTCTACATTAAAGAGGCTCCCTCCATAAAGCTTTTGCGTAACGTGAGCAGATTATGAGCACGGTTTCGTTTCTTAGCCACAGTTTCTTCATCATCACTCACTGTTCTGGACGCACTTGGAGTAAAAAGATTCTTCACTGACTGCAGGACAGCCTCTCGTTCTTCCTCACGTCCCGCTCCAACTTGCATCGCAGATTGCCGCAGATCCTCCACTCTTACTACCCCAAAACGCCGAACATCTCTTTCCTGAATTCCACGTTTTCTTGCTTCACGGACCACTGCTGAGTATGTCTCACTTGAAACAATTCCTGTGTTCATATCCTCACTGGTTACTACTTTTCCTCTGTAGAGATCCTCTAGAACAGCATCAACCTCTGCTGCTATTCCTCCAGGGCTGCGGCCGCCATCTTGCTTCATATTGTTATTCAGCTGCCCTGTCTCACCTTCTGGTCTCATCCCATACTGGCGTACATCGGCTTCTGATACATTTCGTCGACATGCCTCTTGCATCACCAGTTCATATGTGTCCCTGGAAACGACTCCCGAATTAATGTCTTTACTCGTCAGTTGCTTTTTCAATAACATCTCTCTCAAGATAGCTGACACATCCTCCGCCATCTTTCTTTTTCTTCACTCCTGTTAACTTTATTTGCTCGGGTAATAAACCTTTGTTACCTCGTGGGGCCTGGGAATCTGGCTGTTGCAGACATAGGGCCTTAGGACTTCGGGCAGATGACCAAGAATGGTTAACGCTCGTTAAACCCTTTTTTAGGTTCCTAGGAGTGACAGCGATGCAGCTATTATCCGGCTACCATCCGCCAAGGTCATCAATTGCCCCTCGCACGTTCTGGAATGTTGCGTATTGCGTCTGGTTAACCGTTTCAGGCCTGAGGTTAAGGACCTGCACTTTTGCTAAAGGATCCTGCACCTGATCTTATGCCAGATCTTGTAAAATCTTGGTGCGAATCTTGTAAGCTCGAAGAGAAAGAAATTTTCCGAGTATGAGGGGCGACAAGAGCAGGGATACCCACTGACTGGGCTAAGGAATTCCACTCGGAGTAAAACAACAAAGACAATTTTAAATTTCAGCACTAATTCAAATCTATATGCCTTGTTCACAAATAAAAAAACATGATGAAAAACACTTAAAACCA
>JAHWFP010021479.1:45902-58901 GCA_023313725.1 Lithobius niger | reverse complement strand
GCGATTGTGTGAAAATTCAACAGACCTTAGCGAAATTGTTACTCGATAGATAAATATGGCTTAGGGTAGTCTAATATTACTACTCGCCTTGGGGGTCCCCACTTGCAAGCCGACCCTGGTGTGATATATATGTCTTAGTTGAATATATATTTCCATGAAATTCTGTGATTTGTAGATTTATTTCTACTCCAAGAAAAGTAAGTGTTGGTGGGGAATTCTATTTATCGTTACGGTTGCCCTTTTACTTTTTCCTATACGTATGTAAAATAAAAAGAGAAAACCAAAAAACCGCCTTTAATGTCGTCTATCCTACACGTAGGCTACAAAGTAAAAAGGCCTATCTTTTCTTCTGGTGAGTATTGCTTGAGTAGACTAACTCGCTTTTTCGGATTGTTAAACTGTAAATTAAAAAAAAAAAAACAGCAGCAGGTTAATGAAAAATTGACAAAAGAGCTTAACTTGTCTTTTTTTTTTTAATTTACAACCACTTACCTTTTTCGAACTGAACTGGTGATTCGACGAACAGCGGCGAGTTGATGTTTTCTGGCGCTCGTCACGCAATTTTTAATTTGCTAAATTGCATTGTTTCAGTTGAAGCTCTGTCCACCAAATCCTGTTCGGTTCTTTTCGTACGCTCTTACATTAAGGCTGCCCTCGCACTAAGCGGCCAGGATGCACGGCTGGTGGTTGTCGCGGCCAAAGAACACGCCGTTTTTCATGATAGTTCACGATCACGTGGTGAAAAATGAATACGATGCAAGTGTGGTCGTCCTTTGGCCGTCTGAACACCTCTCGGGATTCTAGTGGCCGCTGCGACTGTAGGCACTCTATTTCGGTCATTTTTCGATTGGTTAGTCTCATAGTACCGTTGGTCATTGCACGGCTCGAATCATGTGACGACTTTCAAGCAATTGCGAGGCGTGTACTACGTCACGATGTGGCCGCCCATTTCGCTCGAGGCAGTGTTTTTTTTTGGTGGTTAGCCCGTTTTTTGTCTTTTCAGGTTAAAGGGCTTATACGAAAGGTTTAACGTATAATAGGTAGGTTGTCTTGACATCTAGGTCGCGAGACGTTAACTACACGTCGTTTTTTGACAGTACTGACAGCTTACATATAGCCCGTCACTTTTTGTTTTGACGAATTGAGAGGGAGGAACGATTATTTTGCTTTAATTGGAGGGGTCCCACGCTCTCTTGACAATCGTTAATAGCCGATAAATGTCGTAACTACATTCCTACGCCCATAACAGTATTAACCTCACGACCTCTGGCCCATATACCGTTACGTTAATGGACAAAAACGCGTGACGGATTGGGTCTTTTTACAATAGTCATTCGTTCTTGTCATTGCTGTCTAGCCAATTCAGAGGTCTGAGGGCCGTAGGGGGAGACCACCGTGTTGGGGGGCGGGATTGTTCGTATTATAGCCCCGAGCAATTTTAGACTTACCGATTTTGGACGAGATCCTTACTTCATTCTGTTCTGGGATAGCTACTGTCAACACAGCTCACTAACTATCAACTCTTGGATATTTTTTTTATCCTCCATCGCGTCTCGTGAGTTGTGTGTTTCGTATACTAGGGAATTTAACACGCTTTTTTTTTTATTGACTTTTTTTTTTAATTGGTTTTTCATGCCTAACCTCCGACATCCTTCTCGTGCAGGAGATCGGTCTGTGGGGGCCACACACTCATCCCCCGCCTGTTACCTTGTGCCCCACTTACTCGCCTGAAAGTGCCGACCCCAAAAACGCTTCCTCAAAGTCCTGGGCCGACCGCCAGTGAACGCGACGAGGTGATTAACTACGTTCTGTTGTTATGTTTTTTTTCTTTCTTTCCCTCCTAATAATGCTTTTAGTTTTCTTTCTTTTCTCTCTATTGTAGTTAATCGCCGATATTACAGCTGCAACCTGATATACGTGATCTGTCACTCACGGTACGACCTTTGAAATAACAACATATAGGTTTAAAACTGGTTGTCCTTGGTGTGTGCGCTACGACTTTCTGTAACAACAGATACAAATCTTTTCCATTTTGTTTTTTTTCTACTTTTTTATCAGCTAAGGGTGGGATTCAACAGCCAAGAAGGCGTTCCTAGTTTTTACTTCTACTCTGGGCTGAAGTGTACTAGCCAACTGGAGGAAACAGTTATCGCGAGCGGGCGACGCCCGGATGCGGCAGGGATATGAGGCGGGTATTTAACGTTCAATGGAGGGAAAATGTTGATCCTAGGTGCACATGGGCCGAGCAATAGACCCAACTTTGTGCTGAAGTGTACTAGTCACCTGGAGGAAACAGTTATCCCGGGCGGGCGACGCGTAGATGCGGCAGGGATATCGGGCGGGTATCTAACGTTCAAGGGAGGGAAAATGTTGATCCTAGGTGCACGTGGACCGACCAATAGACCCTAGATGCACGCGCCTCCCCCCCTAGGATTTAAATGTGGTACCCAAAAAGCATGGGGCTCTGTTAGGCTGTAACCCTATACTAGACACCCGGGTGATTATAACTACTCATCTGTATTTCCTTTGGCCTTACTGCCTGTTTTGTAGCTCATTCAGAAATTATCATACCGACGTGAAATTTTGGGTGTCGTTTAAAAAGAACTAAAGAATCCGAACGTATACGCACACGCATTGTTTTCTAATTATTAGCTTTAAAGAAAAATCGGAACGCCTTTTTCCATTACACTCAAAACTGAACTGGTTTAAGCACCCATGTTTTTACGCACACTGTCGAACTTTAAACTTAGGCCTACTTTTTTTTTGGTGTTCCTCGGTAACTACAGAAAAACGTAATTATTTTGGTTAATTGAACAATGTTGTAGCGATATAGAATGTAGTTCCTAGGGGTCGGACGAATATTCGAATATTCGTTCGTTAAGAATATATTCGAATATGATATATTCTATTCGAATATTCACAAAATTAAATTTCTATGTAATGGTGCCATTGTGGTTTTATCATCACCATCAGGAGTGAAATTTTGATCAGTTACCCCTTCAACCACAAAATAATTGAAACCTCATTCTCTGGGCTCACCTTCACTTAACTATGGGTGTTGTTTCATAGTCTTTCGTATATTGTTTAAAATCCCCGAATTCCACAGATATGAAAAACTGGAATTTTTAAATGTGGATTTAAAAAAATAATACATTTTTCACTCAAAGCAGGAAAAATCAGTCCGTTGAAAGATTTCATTCCAAACTTCTCTTGGATAATTCCTTCACGTTTCGTTGGAACAGATTGTCTCGTCAAGATTGAGAACTTATGAATTAATCAGCAGGTTGACTTCCTTCCGTCTAGGTCTTAAACGTGAATTGAATTTTCGAATCCCCTGAATTTTATCCTTCATTTGTGAAGATACTTAGTGACTGTTTTAAACCGAAGATTGAGATTTTACGCAACTGATATTTTATTAAGCCGAATTTATCAATCGCAAACTAAGTAATTAAAAATTATAGCCATATCGGTTAAATCACTTAAAAGGACATAAATCCTTCCGGTATATCGTGCGGCCCGTTGAGAAGAGCGTTTGCAACATTTAAACAGGTTAGAGTTAATGTTGCAAAATCACCTCGCACGCAAGAAAAAAACAAGAAAATTAATGTGTTGGCAACATTTACATACGTTTGAACTAATGTCGAACAACTGAGTCATGCAGGAAAGCCAAAAGGGATTTATGTCACTTTAACACACTTTGCGAACAACGGCATACGTGGAAAGAAATGGTAGTAAAATTTATAATCTCAAATACTATCTTTTTTGTTGTATAATACCGTATGCAATGGATTTTAATTGTTTTTCTTCATTTAAGAGAGTTAAAAAGGCCTATTATTGCATTAAACATGTGTAAATAATTTATTTGCCTTTCAGTAAAACAGTTTTATTACGATGATTATTAAGATTTTATTTGCCTTTTAGTAAAACAGTAAAATTCTAATTTAGTCAGATGTTTTATTAAGATTTTATCTGCCTTTCAGTAAAACAGTAAAGTTCAATTTTATCCGGATGTTTATTAAGATTTTATTTGCTTTCAGTAAAACAGTAGACTTCAATTTTATTGTGCTGTTTATTAAGATTTTATTTGCCTTCAGCCAAAACAGTAAATTCAATTTTTTTCACTTGTTTATTAAGATTTTGTTTACCTTTCAGTAAAACGGTAAAAATTATATTTTATTCAGATATTCAATATTTTATTTGCCTTTCATTAAAACAGTAAAGTTCAATTTTTTTTCAGATGTCTTAGATTTTATTTCCTTTTCAGTAAAACAGTTAAATGTAAGTTTGATTCAGATGTTATTCAGATGTTTATTAAGATTACATTGTTAATCTTCAATTACCCAAAATTCAGTTACAAACTCCACAACTGACGAATAGAAATCCGTAATCGAAAGTTCAACTCACCTTTTCCACGAAGAAAGACTGAAAAAGCCAACATGGTGACTGATTTCTTAGTCTTCAATCTTGACTAACTGACGAAACCAATCTTTCCCGATTTGGGACTTCCCACCCTACCGCTTCATAACACCGATGCTAGAGCTTCAAGCATAAAACGTAGATGCAATCTGTGACTGCCCTGTCCGTGACTGATTACTTATAATCGGATTCTTATCTACTACCGGGGAAGAACCAAACATGGACATCGTTGGAACCAGTTTTGTGTGTGTGTGGGCGTGTATTATAACAACGATCCGATCCACTTCCGAAGTGCAAGCTCCAGATAGCACGACGAAGAAAAGGAATCACGATCAAATACTGAGGAACTGTCTGCAATGATGTTTCCGTACTTACAGCATTTTGTCATGCGCAGAATGAATAGTTGGTCGCATGCGAGTGGAGAGAGCCACTTTCTGTTTGTTTCCGTGAGGGGGCGGGTTATTTTGATGCGCGCGTTTTGCTTTCAGGGTCACAACTAAACCGTTCTTCCTTTTGTTTCTCACAACGCTTCGGTCAACTTCCACATGTTATGGCACGCCGGATTAGCTTTTGTTCGAACATTTAGAATTATCGACGCATTATTTGGCGTTAAAGCCAGTTTTAGTATCATTATCGAATAATTAAAAATTCCACTTTTAGCATTATCGACTGTCTATTTGCTTGCACAAATAGACCTAAATCATTTTGTTGTAAACTGACCTGTTGGGAATGTCAAATGGGTTATCGGAAATAGGAATTCGAAGATCGATAATGCTAACTCTTGTCAGTTTATTTAACATTTTCCTAAAAAGCTGAATGCAAATTAAAATGGCGCGCCGAAAAACCTAACTGGAACGCCATCGAGTGACGAATTTTGGCGAATCGGAAGCGAGTTAAGAAAGTTGCCACCACATTCCGCCACAATTTGCTTTTTTCGATGAAGCAAATTATGGCAGTCTGCTGGCACCTTTGTTAACTCGTTTCTTAAAAACTAAAGCTGAAGCCACCACTATTGCGCTGCACTGTGGCTGAGATTGGCGTTAATGACTTTGCTGTCGACGCGCCATTAAACCTCAAACCCCCCCTCCCCCCATTGCAAAATTGCGCTCCAGTTAGACTTTTCGGCATGCCGTTTTATTTTTTATTCAAGATCGTATCCTACGTCAATTCGTTTTGTAGGTCAAGTAAAATTAATACATTACCTTTTCCAGAAAAAGTTTAAAATGAATTTTTTTTCAGATAATTTTAATTCATAATTTTAAAATTATTCGAAAAAAACTAATTCATTTAACTTTTCCTTTAATTTTTCTGTAAATCAATTTCCGTTAAAGCAACATCCAGCCTGCCTTATAACCTTCCCCTGCTTCAGAACACCCACGCGACGATCACATCCGCGTATTTACCACAGCTAAGGTCAACTGAGACGTAGCTTTGTTCCTCGCAGCGAAAAACGTAGCTACTGTCTCAGTTGGCATTGCGCCTAATAGTCCAGCCAGCGTGAACCCATTGTGTCGTCAAAAACCGGAATGATTCTTGTATTTTAAAATCACAATTTATAATTTTCTAGAATAGTGTCTTATAATTTTGCTTCGGTGATCTATTGGAATAATTAATTTTAATTTTTACTGCATTAGCCTTCTAGATTTTTTATCTCATAGTAATTACTAGCAAACGATTACAATTAATACTGCGCACACACAGATAAAACATCAAGGTCATTGTAGGCGCGCGATGCATCATATATGTTCGGGACGAACGTAAATAAAGTTAGTAATATTCAACAGAAAATCTCCTAGACGCCACATTTTAAAACGGATTTTTAGCATGGGAAAGACTAACGGTAAGTAAATAGACCTTTGGGGCCGTACTTGATGTGGAGGATCGAGAAAAATGGAGCTGGGAGGTATATCCCTGTAAAGCTAATGATATGGCATTAACGACAATGTCTGACTTGATTAATTAGCATTAACGCCAAATGAAGCATAGATAATGCTAAATAGTGAATAAAAATAATAATACGGCGTGTCATAAACTGGCTGGTCCGGCCTGTTACTTCAGTAATGCTACATACTAGAGACTGTTACGTGAGCAGCTGCTTCTAGTAACAAGGATTTAATTACTGGCGTAGTAAACAATTCATAGGCAAAGCAAAAATCAAAATCAAATTTCAAACAAGCTGAAATCGACAAAAATATAACACGGCTAGAAATATTCAGCTAAACTGCAGCAAGATAAATAAATATTTTATAACGAAAAATTGAGCATGAAAACGAAATCCACATGAAATCCACATGAAATCCACATGAAACCATAAAAATAATAATTATAATTTTATTGCATACAATGTTTGAAGTTGTAGAGAGAAAAACTTGCTTGAGCTATAACAGTATTATATAAAAACTTACGTTATTGAAAATAACACGCACAGATATTTACAAATGTTTTTATAATTACTAATATTATTCTGCTTTATAATAGTTTATACATTCGATCTACTAGTTATTTTTTTTTCATTCCTACTTGAAGTGTAGCATGGCTGGCTTTATTTCCCCAAGGTGTTAAATATTTGTGGTGTATAATAATTTATATTGTTTGTTCCATACGCATTATTCCACTGTTGGTAGGTTATACTTTTCCGGTGTTGTATCTCAGCCGTGTTGTTCTCATCGCAGTAGTTTGCTGCGTCATAAATTTTATGACTAATTGTATAATAATTCTTGACAATTACGACATAATCTCGTAACTCTCTAATTTTAAGTGTTTTATTGTTAAAGTATACATGTTGTGTATATTGAATGTTCACAGTGTTCATTCTTTCACCTTGTTTCTCAAATAGAGCTTTCATTAATTTATTTTTTACTCTTTGCAGTCTTAGTATTATGTTGCAAAACCGATTTCAATGCCATATCGTAATAAGTTGCATATTCAAGCGTCATAATAGTAATTGTTTTGCTTTTGTTCATAGAATTCATTTTACATTGTATAATTTTGGTCTCATCTGTTACAATTTCACTGTTAATTGAAATATATGGTCTTTAAAGTTCCAATTTTGGGTTTTTTTCAAATCTTAGAAATTTTTTTTAATGTGTTTCTTACAGCAGGTAATTTTGCAGTTTTGTGAGTTTGTTTTATTTGTCATCAGGTCGCTTTGTTCACTATGTGTTATTATTTGTATGTTATTTCTACAAAAAACACACAGATTTTGGTAGTGTTATGTATTGTACTGTTTTTTCCCCGCTCATATAGTTAATCATCATCCCTTAACTATGTCAAAGTGTATGTAGATTTTCAGTCGTCTCATAATAACTTGAATTTATGGAAACTAATGTCGTGTCATCTGCGATTAAGGTTTTATTTACGTAGTCGTCTATATCAGTTACAAATAAAAGAAACAATAAAGGTCCCAACGCTGATCCTTGTGGTACTCCGTGTAATGTCTTTGTAAGTGTAATCATCTCCAATTTTTACTGTAGTTGCAAATTTTCTTATGTGTTTTTATCAAAGTCTCTAGCCCAAAACTATGAAATGCATTTTGTAGATTGATTGCTATCACTTCTACATTTTTTTTTTCTTCCAGTGCCTGTCTTATAATTTCATTTATTTGTATTAGCAATTCTGTCGTTGCTTTTGTTTCTTTAATAGTTGAACTGAACATTATTTAACAAATTAAAATTTTCTAAAAGTTCTATAATTTTATTCGAAAAGAATATTTCGGTTATTTTGTCTACATTGATAATACTGAAGTCATATATGTCTGGAAACAGTTTTGTCATTCCGGTCACCGTTTTGAAATATTGGTCTTAATTTTTTTTTTATTTCTTATCAATTAAGAAAATATTTCTTTATCAATCATTTTGTTAATTAATTTACATATAAATTTTGACGTATTTTCTTTATTACGTTTAAATTTTTTTGAATGAAAGCCTTCTACGCCTGTTTCGTTTGAGTTTTTTTTTTATCAATTATCTTATGAAGTGAATTATTTTTATTATATAGCTCATTGCTGGATATTTTACAACATAGGTTTTGTCATTGTCATATTTTCATTTTATATGGTTTCCATTTTTATTAGGTTTTTACAATCGTAGTTAAGCTCTCTCATTGACCTGTTCGTCTTCTGTGGAGTTTACAACATTTTTCTTTGCAGCTCTTCAACTCATTTTTTTCCACTTCAGTGTTTGCGTTCGTTTTGCCCACATCCCTACGTTTTTGAGCTTTCTGTTGTACTAAGATCATATTCGTTTAAGGTAGGGCGCAATTAACCACCGTGTTAACCCTTCCATCCTTCTCACGGCAGACCTACAATGATATAGAATTCCGCGTGACTTAAAATCACGTGGAGATTTCGTGAAATTGTATGTTTTTATCATAGAAAGCCGACTAAACCCAGGAACAATTACAACACTACAAAATTCTCACATCTTCGTGTAAGCGTCTGTTAATCCGGAACATCAAACAAAAAAATTTGCTAGTTATTATAATCCTTTGCACACGCTCTTTTTAAATACCCAGCTTTTGAAATTTTCCAAATAATGAATGAAGAAGCCAACGGATTTATTTCCGCGTCGAACACTTTTTCTTATAATAATTATCGTTGCCCACTAGAAATAGAAATTGCGTTTTAGCGGTTTTTTTTTCAGTTTCTCTTATTTCCGTCGATCCCTTCCACGGTCACTGGCACACATAGGCCTACTGACTTACATTCTGCGAGCAACGAAAACCGGATGTGACGATTGTGATTCTTCAAGTCTGCCGACGCCTCGGCGAACAATACGCGCGGGAGCAATCCCTTTCTTCCGTATTGTCCGTTGAAGAAAGCGAGGCAGTCCGAAATTTCGGCTCCTCCCCCTTTTCAAACCACATGACACAAATATTATAGAGGCTGGCTCCGCGTATAAATAGACCATCCTCATCATTTCCCTTTCATTCCGGTAACGTAACAACACCAGCAACAACACTTTAAGGATAAGCGGGCCTTTCTCTTCCATAAATTATGGCAAAGTTTACGGTAAGTCTCCTTACGTTTGGCCTTCACGTAGTTCGTAGGATGGTTATGGGAGCGAGGCACTGAACTTACGGTCGTAACTTAACTTTCTTAAGAGCAGTTACGACTTTCCTGACTCGTTTTAGGGCAA
Organism: Lithobius niger; assembly: GCA_023313725.1. Lineage (NCBI taxonomy): Eukaryota > Metazoa > Arthropoda > Chilopoda > Lithobiomorpha > Lithobiidae > Lithobius > Lithobius niger. The sequence goes on along the minus strand of JAHWFP010021479.1, from coordinate 49,350 downwards.
AAAAAAAAAAAAGCAGTGGGCATCATCAATTTGGTTATATATTAATACCATAACTTTCACTTAAAAGTGAAACCGAGAGTTTTCCTCCACTTTATGCAGGAATTCTGTTAATTTCAATTACGACTAACAAAACTCGCTAAATTTCAAGGCTGTGTTATTAATTATTTATTATTTTTATTTTGAAATTCGTTATTTTATATTAGTGAAAGTTTCTTGTCTGGATTGTGAACAGACTTTCATTTTTTTAATATTGAACTTTTTTTCTCTGATGAGATTTCTCTGGAAAAATTAATATTTTAATTAATTTTATTTTTGTGATTTTTTTTTCATATTTTTTCCATACATATAACGTATTTATTACTATAATTGTTTTTTTTTTAATATTTTAGGCTGCGTTCTTGTTTTAAACATGTCAAATTTAATGTAATTCATCCTTGCACACACAAATTCATCGAAATTTTTTGCATTTTACCCCTTCTCGATTAAATTATAATTCTTAATATTATTACAATTTTAACCTTAAAATTTCGGATTTTTAGGAAAACATATGCAATAATATATCCTAAATTACGCACTGCCAATACTTCACATCCACCAGGAATAAATTTACAAGTAAAACGGGTAAAAAGAACGTCACAACTTCCAGTAAAAATGAAAGTGACCATCTTTTTTCCCGTTTGAAATGCATTATTGGGTGTTACGAAATGGCGGCTGCATGTAATATAAGGCATTTTATGGTATGGAACTTTCCTAAAAAGCCGAATAAATTATAAGCTCGATAATGTTTGGGATGCTAATGGAAATGAAAACCACTCAGTCCTGTTCTTATAATTTTAAATACCGTATTCCACATTTATGGGAAAATAATCGGCTTTAAATTGTAAGCACTTGTGGTATAACTACTGGCAATATCTTTGAAGTTCGCCAGTTACGAATTTCCCTGCGTGATCGGTTTCGTCGGTGTTTGACTGTATTTAATTTTTAGTGCAGCTTACGGTTTTTCCACGATGTTATTTATTTCTTTTTTCATTTTACCAGTTCTTTTCTCCTGTCAATAATAATGTAGGGTAAAAGTACATTTACGCAGTGCATTCTTGGCATGGCTAGAAACAGGAGTGGCCCTAAAGGATAGTCCCCGTATGAGAGTCCACGTTAATATTACCCTATGTTCCATGTCTCATTCTTGATCGCAATCCCGCGCGGCCACTTGTAAAACGAGTGCTCGTATAATTGCTCCCACGGATTACTTAGGTTAAAATTACGTTGTGCAGGTTTGTACCTCAGAATAACGGCAATTAACCAATGGGAAGCCAGTAATCGGCAGCCGCCAGCCAATCACGTCTCCGTTTGCACGAGTAGCTGCGAGCACTGGGGCGTCAGATTCGATAGGCGTCCTGGTCCCAGTTGTGTACATCTCTGGCTTCCGACAGACCCGGGTTCGATCCTGGTGAAGGGAAATGTATATGTACGGGTTTTTCTCCGGTTCTTTCCCGCCGTTTGCATGAGGGTTTCCTCCGAGTACTCCGGTTTCCTCCCTCTTGCGGCATAAAACAACCGATACGGTGGTGGTTCCTTCCACTTTACATCTGCCACTTGGGCCACCAAAAAACTCTAAGCTTATTGGCCGACAATTCTATTCCATTCTTAAAACAGATAAAATAAACACACGGTAGTTTATTTATCTGATTGTTAAGCTTTGGCCTCCGTTTTGTTTTTACGATCGAATTATCTGGTTTCCTGGTCACCGCCACATAAAGAAAGTGTGACCGAAGTACAATTGGTAGGCCTAAACCAATTTTTAAACATCTACGACGTACCGGATAGTCAACTGACGTACGATTTGACTTCCCAGCAATACGTGATTAGCTTTTGGTTGCCCTCATCAACTTTTAGCCATGGGCGATAGGCCTAGCTGCCGCTAAAATCCGTAGCGTAACGGTTGAAGTAACTGCAGTACGTGCAATTTTAAATGTGGTACCTAAATTAAACGCAAGTAGTCGAAAATAAATTAATAACAACTGTCGTCAAACTTAGTAACGCTACGGATCTCATTCTATTTTAAATCTAAGAAACAATATTATCATTATAAATAAAACACGTATTTCCTGACGGTTGACGCGCCGTAATTGTTTGTGCAACAACAATCATCAGATTTCACGGTGAGTCAGGATGTATTCGGCAAGTTAGTGATGGATCTTTGGGAAAACAAAACTACTTAGGAGACGGTTTTGTCTCGTTTCAAATGCTACTCGAACGTAGTTTTAATATATCAACCCTTCGCTACCTTCCGAAGCTGATAAAAACACCTCGCCTAAGCCCCCGGTATTTTTTTTTTCAGTTTCGGAATGCAACTCGGGGTTCAGTACATTTATCGATTAAAAAAAAAAAACTACATCTTCGTGATATTACCACTGATAAATTCGCGTGAGAAGTATCACTCGTTCTGGTGCTGTTTTTTGGCCCAACCAAACCCATTCTGACAAGCAACACGTTGAAACAACGCTGAAAGGGAGGGAGGTTTGTTTTTTTAAAGCCAAGGCCGACGGGTAAAAACTGGGTTTCTTCCCTCCACGCCAGTTCCCGCGTGGGACTGGCAGTTAACAGCAAAAGCAAAAGATGTGGCCGTCTGACGAGGCCTAACAAAATCATAGGCTGGAAGACGAAGCATTAAATTTTCAGCACTAAATAAGATTGTGTGTCTTGTTCACCAGTGTGTGGCGTACTTAGAATTTAAGCATAACATTCCCAATAAAAACATCAAGAGTGAGACATATGAATCTTGGCAATCATGAGGACGCCATGTTGGAAATGATGTCACTTCCTCTAGATCAGGTTGATTGCCAAATTGTCAAAACGACTTTTCCATTTAACTATGTTTGTGAACAAGGCACAAAATCTTACACAGTGCGGAAAATTAAATGCTTCGTTTTCCATGCCTGTGGGGTTTGTTAGGCCTCGTCAGAGGGCCAGATTTAGCTGGGCTGAAAATAACGTCGCAAAATTTACGAATGCTTGTATGGTTATCACATTTTGCTTTCATTTTAATTACTCATGATTAAATAGCCAATAATCTACATCATTAAAGACGTATGTGTGTGCGTGCGTGTACCTCTACTCCTCTTGAACCAAGGCACCTACAAAGATGGGAGTAAGACCAAATGAAAGTTAATCAACTTGCGCTTCGGTTAGGCCTATTTTTGTCGCTGTAAATTGGTTTTATGACCCTCAAATACGTGAAAGAACCTGAAAAAGAAACGTCAAAAGTTTTTTTTACCCTCATGATGTTTGTTCATGACGTCATAGTTTGTTCATGCAAATTTCCTCGAGCGAAGCGAGACGACGCCAATGGATCGAGCGAAGGGAGCGATGTGGCTAGCGAAAGCATAAGAGCCACAGGGAGGACCTTATTGTACTGGATTGACAAGACTAAGTTGAGTAAATAACGGGG
>JAHWFP010021479.1:19080-45802 GCA_023313725.1 Lithobius niger | reverse complement strand
CAACGAGGTCAACCGCCCTCCCTCAAGAATAAGCCTAGGGGGCATAAAAATTTAAAAATCCTTGAAAAAATCTATTTATTTGATACGTTCTTCAACACTTTTTTTTTTTACTGGAGTCATAAATTAAAGAAAAATTGTGCAGTAAAAATATGTAGTGGTACTGTTTCTAGCAAGAGGCGTAAAAAGGAGCATAAAATTTGGCTTCCGGAAATTATTTTTTTATTTACATCACTGATACGACTACGCGCTTTTATCAAATAATGCAGTCAGTGAGCCATGCAGCTTGATGGACGAAAGTTACCATGACAACCAGCTTCCGCTTAGCCAGTTTTTATTGCATGACATTGCATAACTTGTTAATTGCATGATATTGCATAATTTGATAATTGCACTGCAGAATTGCTCCGCCAATTTTCTCCCTCAGCCTGCCTGTCTAATTTTTGAATAACTGAATAATTGTAAACAAAAGCTCGGTTATAGGCGTGGAATTAGCTTGTGCTCGCTCTACTCCATCCACTTTGTTGCCTTCCCTATGACACCACAATTTTTATTTTAGTAATTTAGCGTTTACTTTAAGAAGGACAATGAAACGGGTTCAGCCTTTCATTACGTAGTTATGTAGAAATGATCTGTGCTTAAACTAGACTCGAATGGTGCTTGCAACGCAATACCACGTTGCAATAAAAACAAGATGGAGTGGTAAACCAAATAAATTATATTTTTTTTTATTAACCAAGTTGAGATTGATATGAAGTATTGGAGTTCTTGTTTGTACCAGCAACAATAACAACAACAATAAATGAAGACATACTGCCTTAGTGTAAGTGTTAAAAAAAAAATATTAAATCAAAATGCAATACAAAAATAAAGTACCATATGTATACAGACATAATTGTTAATAGGTTTATCCACGTTTGAATTCACTTAAAAAATGATTAATGTAGGAAGTCATCAGTGGATTCAGTCGAGACAATGTTTCTGTAATTATTATAATTATAAATTAAAGTGTAATGAGGTGAGGCCATTGTTCTCAGTTATGTCGCTTATTTAGTAAAAAAAGTTTTAACTTTTGATTTTAATTGACTGAAGGATGCAATGGATGAAGGACATGGAGGTAACAAAAAATTGCGATATGCTGCGATATGTGGTCAATTACCAGTGATTTTTTAATTAAAAAAAAATATATTTTTACAATTACGACATCAAACAAGTCTCCGTGCGCAAATCCGGTATCTCGTCACTTACTGGCGCTGAACATTGGGCATGCGTTCTTCATCCCTTTAAGCCCTCTCCAAACAGAAGAATATTCCGTGCGAAGTGATGCGTGAATACGCGCCTACAAGGTCAATATTGCTGCAATCGTATGGCTGGTGTGTGTTTAAGGACCAATACTGAAGTCTTTTTTACGCCATACGCCGTCGCCGTGCAGCTGCGAGCAGCTAGTCTGTTTAGCGATTTAAGCCCTAACCAGACTGGCTGCACGCCGACGTAGTATGGTGTAAAAAAGACTTCAATATTCGTCCTTAACACAACACCAACCACACGATTACTGCAATATTGACCTTGTAGGCACGTAGTTACGCATAGCTTCGCACGAAATTTTCTTCTGTCTGGAGAGGCCTTTAGACTTACAGACTATGTGCGCGATTGTCGCAAGTTTTTCTTCTCGTATCGTGTTGTTAAAGTGTAGAATGAACTGTAAACGGATGTGGTACTTCTCCGTTATTAGCATGTTTTAAATCCAGATTCGCAAAATATGAGTTAACGAGGTATGTCAGGTGGGCTTAGCTAATTTTACTTTTTGTGTTTTATGGATTTTTTTTCCTTCCTCAACCTGCTTTTTTATTTGTTCTTTAACTTTTCCTTGGGCAGGTATTACTGGTCAGCCTTGACCCTTCCTGTTTCCTTTGCTAGCTCTGGTGCTTAAAGTGTTTTTACATTTATATTTATATTTCACCCAACGTCAGCTAATACAGATGCTGTGGATCTTGCTTCCCTACCCCCAAAGGTTGTACCCCAGTTGATTTTGACTTCGATAAAAAAGTTACTGAATTATGGTCTAAACGCAGATGTGAAGGAATAAATAAAAACTCGAGCACGTGTCAACACCTCCGCGTTATAATTACCTATTTCGTATAATTACGTATATAATTACGTGTATAATTTCGTATAATTACCTATTACATATAATTACCTATTTCGCCTCAGATGAGTTCAGAAAAAAACTTTAATTTAAAAGATACTTAAATTTTCGGTTAGCTTAAGACCAGCTTGCTTCCTGGCGATGAACCTACCAAATTGTACAGATCGTTAACCACTAATTTCAAACATAGTAGCTTTTTAAGCGGATGATTGTTCGTAAGAGCTCTGGTAAGTTTTCAGCATAGTGACAAATTAAAACGCAATTTTGCAAGCGTTCAAAGATTGAGCAATTTTGCTGTGTTGGTGCTAGTTTGCCACAGACCGTGTTGTTACTGCTAGTGAAGGTGGAGGGGGGGGAGGGGGCGGTGGAGGGAGTCACTGGAAAGTGGCTATTCTGACACTGACCGAAAGATGAATGACAGCCGTAGGAAAGAAAAAAACAATCGTTCTGAACGGTGAGTAACTGCTTTCGTGCACTAACAGATGCCGTTCACGCAGTGGTTGTGAAGAAAAGGCGAATGAGGGAATAGCGAACGGCGGAAACGGAGACTGCAATTTTCAAGTTTGAGGTTCGGTGCTAGTTTACTACAGACCGTGTTGTTAACTGCTGGTTAAGGTGGAGAGGGGCGGGAGGGATTCATTACAAGTCACTATTCTGACAAACTGACAAAAAGAAGAACGATCGTCGTAGGGTGAGATAAAAACAATCGTTCTGAACGATCAGTAGCTGCTTTCGTCTACTAACAGATACGGTTCGCGCAGTGGTTGTAAAGAAATGGCGACTGAGGGAATAGTGAACGGCGAAAACGGAGATTATATACGGATTTCACACTATAGGCTACATGGTGCGTTCCGTAACGAGGTTCAACAGGCATCCGGTTCGTGGAGGTTTAGGGTGCAGCTAATAATTACGTAGGGGGTGTTGGGGGAGGGGTGATTGAGGCTTAATGGCGCGTCGACAGCCAGATCATTAGCGCCAACCTCAGTCACAGGGCAGTGGTCCGGGTTGCCAGTGCGCCGCCGCACATTACAGAGATGCTGGGGGCATGACAATAAACAGTATTAGCCCACCAGAGTTCGTGGCGTCGTGAATGCAGATGAAGGCATGACGTCATAAACGCTGATTTTATGACGTCATGCTTAATTTTTAGCTTTGAAAAGGATGGTAATCGCCTTTCTTAACCCACCATCTATATTTCCTTCTTTGCACTTGACAACGATCCCGAAAAATAGTGGCTTATTTTTTTTTTAACTTTCTAAACTAAACTAGCCGTACTGTTCGCTTGGCTCATACTATTGGCGTCGGTCCTTGTTTCATTTAATTCATTATTATTAATTTCTATCATAATCGTAATTTCATTATGGTTACTTCGAGGCAAGCTAATTGCAATTGCAGCTCACAGTTTGTTCGCCACATTCCTCAGCACGCCTGCATTTCATCTAAACCATGTGCAATGGCTGTTTGCCGTGACGTCACCATGGGTTAGCCAATGACGAACGAGAACAACGGCTGTTTGGCCGTCTGATTGGACCAGCCCAGTCACGTGATATGCACGTCACAGCAAACAGCCATGGTGTGTGGTACAATCACTGAAAGGGAACGTCCATACACAGCATTTAACGCGCGCACACATACATATAAACATTCACTTTTTCAATCGCCATTGGAGGGACGCTTGGTTACGCGCCGCACCAGGTTCGGTTGTTTCACTGGTGTGTGGCACGCAAGAATCCCTCCAGTGGGGATTGGAAAATCGTATGTTTATATATATGTTTATCCCTTAAAAAGGAAATAGCATCGCGCCAACACCCACTTCAAAACCACAAACTCCGTAAAATGCATCTCAGGGTACTACCAGGAAAAATTAATCAAAATCATAGTTTTTTTTTTTCATTTTCTCCTGACCCATCGTGCATTGACGCATCGTATGCTCACCAACCTTACGCTGTATTAAAGCTCTATAATTGTAGATCTATGGTTTTTTCTTCTTACGAAATTTTAACCAGGAATACGGAATACATCACAAGTTAAAGGGACACCCGGCCTGCCTTATAACATTCCGCGTGCCAAATTACAGCAACGCGCAGATCATCATCCGAGCATTAACAGCGCCAAGGTCGGCTGGGGTGGTAGCTGCGTTACTCGCATAGTTGCTGTCTCGGTTGGCTTTGTAAATAGTACACGAGACAGAATCAAGTCAACGATTGCGTCGTCACAAACCGGAATGATTCTCGTATTTTAACATCACAATTTATAATTTTCTAGGCTAGTGTCTTATAATTTTGCTTCGGCGATCTATTGGAATAACTAATTTTAATTTTTACCGCATTAGTCTATTAGATTTTAGATCTCATGGTAATTATTTGAAAATTAGTAGATGTACACACAGAGATGAAACGTCATGATTATTGTACGTGTGCAATGCTTCATTTAGTGACGGGTCGTTAGCAAATAAAGTTCCATTATATTCAACAGAAAATCTCCTAGACGCCACATTTTAAAAAGGGTTTTTAGCAAGGGAAAGACTAACGGTAAGGAAATAGACCTTTGGGGGCGTACTTGATGTGGAGGATCGAGAAAAAAATGGCGCTGGGAGGCATATCCCTTTAAAGGGCAAACGAATCAACCAGTCTACATAATGAGTGGCTTTCTCACAAGTCCAGTTTTTAATGTAGAATATTTGCTTCGTTTACCCTTTGATTTATGATTTATGCTTTGTTTATTGCTTGCATTGTTTCTTGTGTGGAAGCCAAGCTGCAAAGTTGCTTTCCCTCCTTGTGTATGTTTGCGACCTCTAGGTCACCACTGAAAAAAACTGAACAGCTACCAAGCTTGGCTAGTGCTTGTAGACAGGCTCCATCCTGGTAGCACAGTTGGTAGGCTACTGGTCAGACTGCCCGCGGTCTAGTCAGCGGAAAGTCCTGGATTCAAATCCCAGTTCAGGCAGTTGTCTTTCTTTCTCAGATGAGTGTGTCTTGTATCCTGACAAGGCTAGTCTTTAATGCAGACTGTTTCCTTTGGTTTAACCAGGATTTTATCTCGTAGCGCATAGGAATTGTGAGGTTGTTTAGTCAGTCCTGAATCATAAGATATACCAGGTTATGAAGTGTTTTCTGTGAGAATTGAACTATCCACTGTACGCAGTCAGTGTTTATCTAACAGTAATTCTTTCTTTCAGACCATTCTGGTGTTGTTCTTCATCATCCTTATAGTGACGGACTGTCATTTACTCAAGAAAAAGAAGAAGAAGAAGAAGGGACACGGACATGGTGATGAGGGTGGATATACCAAAGTAGTGGTCGTAACTCAGCCAATGATGCCTCACTACGGAGGATACGGCATGGGAGGAGGATATCCAATGATGGGTTATGGCGGCGGATACGGAGGCGGATATGGAGGTGGATATGGAGGTGGTTATAACATGCGAATGGGACATGGAGGTGGTGGATACCAACAGCAAGGGGGTTACGGCGGAGGGCAGGCCTATCATTACCCCATGTACACGCAAGGGGGTGGAGGGTACTACCAAGGCGGCTACTACGGAAAATAACGAAGCGGGAAGAGGTCCAGTCATCACAATTTTAAGTAAGTTCATCGAATTGTCGTTTTTTATTTATTTTCAGTCTGTTCACTATACTTGATGTTGTAGCCCTATTCGCATTTTTATATTCCGTCCTTGTTGCATCGCATTACTGTGATGTCATTACTGATAAGTGTTTCATACTTATTCTGCAAATATTTGGATTTACTGCGGCTGTAAATCGTGGCAGAGCCTGAAAAAGTGCTCTGAAAAAGTAGATGTGGTCGGTAACTGGAAAAGGGGCGCTGGCAAAATCCCAGCCAGTCATTTCCAGCAAGGGTAGTGTGCGGGTCTTCTAGTTTTTTCATGGGTTATAAGGTCTTACTTCTGTCAATTGTAGGAGCTTTCCCGGCTATCCCCAGGGTTTTCCTCTCATCTTCTTTTTCCTTTAAAAGTATCTAATGAGGTGGGTCATCAATACAAGCGTTAGTCAGCTTCATATTACAGAAGAAATTTTGTTTAGTTTTGTAAAATGTGGATCCAGTCACATAATGTGTAGCCTATCATAAATGAACATGGCTGCAACATTTTCATCGGTTCTCGCTAGTTCCAAATTGACCCTGCTCTCGCACAAATAACAGATTCTGTCAGTTAGCCAACGACGGCAGACACCATACCACCTCCCATCGAGAATTCAAAATCCAAGATGGCGTCCTTTCGAATTTGTCGAATCGAAAACAAACCATCGAATGCTGCCATTCAGAAATATTTTAGTTTTTGTCATAAACCAAAGCCCTTTTGCTGCGTACATCATACTTCGTGTCTCGTGCCACGAGGAGACTATCTGCGTACACTCTTATCACATCGTTCCATGGTTACTAGGTATAGACTACTCGAAATTCAGGTGCTTCATTAAAGTCGAGAGGCAACCAGCGAAGTAATTGTTAATACCTAATTAAATGCTGGTGTGCGATAAAATGTACGTTCCATAAATGCGCCCTTAAAGGGCAGTTATCTAACATGACCTACTCACTCGCCGAAAGTTATTTTCTAGGCTATCGTTAATTTATTAGCAGTGTGTTACCATTTCCCTTTAAGGAATACTGCAATATACTACAGTATAAACAAGTAAATGCATTAAAATGTAAAACAATGAAAGCACAAAGTTCAACATTAATTACAAACATTGCTGCAACACGTCTTCCTTTCTCGCCATTTTCGAAATTTGCCTCTATAGTCCAAAAGAGCACGTTACAAGTTATAAGAATCCAAGTTACAACAAGACGCAATGGCGCTCGGTAATGTCCATCAACCTATACAGCTAAGTGGATGGCAAACTACTTATCGTCTGGCTAAATGCAATTAATTAGTCTTATCAACCAGCTAAAGAAGTTCGTGCTCAAGAAACAACTTACTGGTATAGCTTACAATTTCTAGCTAATTTTGTTCGACGTGTACATCCGCATTTATGCAACAAATCAGAAGTCACTTTTCTCGCTCACTGGCTTCTACTTAGTTAACACTAAATTTGTTGGTTGTTTTTCGCCTTTAACGGAGCAAGGGGCTTTCGAGCTGTCTATACCTATATGCACGGCAACGATGCAGCAGAGGCAGTTCCTCTCCACGTGACTCGGGACACGAAGTATGATGCTCGCAGCACGACGACGTCGATTTATGGCAACAAGAAAACAATTCTAACTGCAGTACAAAATAGCGGATTAACTGATGAATGCTAGGATTTAGTGATTTGTTTTCCATTCAATAAGGGCGCCATGTTGGATTTTTAACTTTCGATGTTAGATGCTATGTTATCTACCGTCGTTTGTTCGCTGCTAAGAGTTGTTTTTATGCGAGAATAGGCAAATATTGGAAATAGCAAGCATGACAATATTATTGATATTTGATTTTTTTATAATTTATAATACATTTATTTGTTTATATATCGCTTTCCTTTAGTAGAAACTGGAAACTTAGTAAATAAATAACGATAAGCTAGCAAATATCTTTTGGCGAACGAGAAGGTCTTTGTTGCGTAAACGCCCGAAAAATTCTAGCTGCCTAAATGTCAATATCCTAAACACCAAATAAGTTAAAACTAGAACGTCGTGTGCTTTTGTGAGTTTCGAGGCTCACATTATAGTCATTGAACTTTTATTCATCTTCCCGATGTTTGTATCACTGGCTGAATGGAATCTGAATACAATAAGATCTCGAATTATTGATTTGAGGAAACGAGATAAAAGTTACAATCTAAATATGATATCAACAAAACTAAGTTAAACGCTTCATTGCCAATTCATTCATTACAAGACAATTTCATGCTTGGCTGGCACGTAGCCCACCCCACAGTCCTATTAAATTCAATCAACCTGCAAACTACAGCCAGATCTTCCTATAGTATTGACAGACAAAAGAAAACATGAGAAGAAAAAAAAAACTATTCCATTCACTCTTTAAAATAATAAAGATCACTGTTTAGAGGTCACTCATCCCACACAGAGCAAGTTCAATACATGAGATACCTTTACAGCGTTCAGATTGCAACACTTTACAAACGCTTGTTAGAACACATACAGCAACAGAAGGGTTTAAAATAAAACAGTAGTGTGAACAGACCCCCGAGAGGGAAGGTTGCTAAAAAGTAGCAAACGGAGCGATAGGGCAGTTAAAGGGACATACCTTCTCACTAATTTTGAGCATCCTGCTAGAAATGGCTTTTGAAACTTTACATATAGCTTAGAGTGAATGTACAAAACCGTTTCTCATCAGAGATGGAACTGACCAAGGGTCATGGGTCAAGACCGTTCACCCACCGACCCACAGTACCGTAATTGGGTCAAGTACGTTATCTGAACTTCAGTAGTAATACTAATAAAGAAGAAATTGCTTCTTTCTCTATCCAAGAAAGGGAATTTCCCCGCTGACTAGAAACTTCACTCAACTTGATGGTGATGGCAATTTTCGAAGGAAAATGTGTATCTCTTGTTTTTTTTTTTATTAATTGTTTTTAGCTTTAAATCCCTGGAGCAAATGAATACTTGTATTGATTAATGATACAATTTTGAATCTTATTACATTTTCGGAACAAAAAGTAGCAAACAGAGCGATAGACCATGGGTCTACATAACTAATTACCAGTAGTAACACTGATAGAACCATAGATAACAAAAATGCTTGTGCGAGGTGTTCTTATCAGTTTGGGAATGTAACGAGTGACTACTAAGAAAAATTAGGTATACTTACATTATTCTCGAGTATGTTTTGCAACGAGGAATATTACATTAAACTGTCAACAAGATGGAGGGTCCAAGACAAAAAAAAATTATCGATAATACCACATGTGGTCAATTATCATAGATATTACCTATGTTGAATCGGCATAAAACGCTAGGCCATGCAATACATAACGATATGAAAAAAAAAAGCTGTGAGTTTTAAATCGATTGGCGCGTGACCCATTAAAACATTACCAAAAGTGCAAATGTAATACATTAAATAGCGTCGATTTGAGAGCAAATCACTCATCTAGCACAACATCTAAAAGCATATTTTTTCAGGGCCCTTGTTCCGTCTTTCTTGAGGCAAATAATGAGAGGAAAATAATAAAAATAATGCGGCAACGACCTTTCAATATTACAGTACCGATTATAAACAAACTAACAGCTGTCGTAGCAGTGAAGACGATGGGTGTTTGTTTATTTGTCTTCTTCCTGCAGCTTCATTACTCCTCATGCTGATTGTGTTTCCTCTTTTTTTTTTATTTTAGGTTCAACGGAGTTACCAGAGACAAAGATATGCGAAAAAAACCAAAGCCAAACCAAATCGCGTAGCATTCGACTCCTGTTTGTTCAATTGTCACTTTCGTCTTCGATGTCCATTCCTTTTATGTCGTGGTTTGTCTTTCATTTATCATTGTTGTAAAAAGTTTGCGATATTTGTGAAGTAATGTAAAAATATGAATCACAGTTCACGTGTGGTAGAAGGTCTGCCAAAATAACGGGTTTTGTACAAATGAGATCGTAAATGAGATCACAGTTGCTTCTGTTATTATTTATAAACTGTACATTATTATGTGGCTGATGATTGTAAATAAAGTTTTTTTTGTGTATATGCTTCTGATTTTTTTTCTACGTACACGTAGATCTCCTCTTAGGTCGTTAGGGTCCAGCAATTTTCTTGCTGCTATACATGAGCACAGTTTACTTGGATGGGTTCAGAATGTAAATAGTCAACTTGTCTTGGAGAGTCAGCGTTTAGTCTCACTCTTGGTCATCGATTCATCGTCACAATGATGAGATGAATTCGCTCTTGCTCATAGCTTGGCATTGTGCACACACGGTGCTGCCCTTACGACGGACGGCGCGCAACTGACAATAGTCTCACCACGGGGACCACAAAAGTGGAGACAAGTGCTATGGGACTGCAGAAGTACAGTCAAGGACAAGGCCGGCTGGAGCGGTAGCGTCCTCTTAACATCCTTTCATTCACCCTCATTCAAAGATTCATCAGCGTATAAGCTGTGTCTTATACGATGATGAATCTTTGAATGAGGGTGTGTGAAAGGGTGTTAAGGGGGCGCTACCGCTCCCAGTCGGCCTTCTCCGTGACTGCTCTTCCGTTCCTCCATAGCCCTTGTCCCCACTTACTTGCCATAGTATTGAGCTATTGGGCTCCGAGGATGTGCTTTTAATTTGGCTATCTAGGTACACGGTAGTTCTTTTCTGGTGAGTATGTTTTTTGGATACCGGACCATTATGGGAGTGTTTTGGGTTCTTGGAATGAGGAGAAATTGGTGTTGGAAGTTTGTGTTAGACTAGATTGGATTGGAGACTATGGGGTCCAAGCAAACATGGCTATCGGCCCCAAGGAATTTCTTTTGACTCTCTCCTTGTGGGGGCATCTGTCTTGTTTCTTACTGCTTTATGCAATACTGTGCTGCCTGATGGTTCTTGGGTCATTCCTGGGACTGATATTCGTATTTTTTTTTGTGTGTTTATTAGGTTTGGAGCTGTGCTGGTTTCTTGGGACACCTTGAACCCTTTTCCCTCAAACCAAATATGTTGTGACCACTTTTTTGTCTTTTTTTTTGTGGTTTTCTTTTTTATGAAAAGAAAACCATTAAGCAGCTACTGTACGGTGAGGCACTTTGGAAGTTTTATTTAGTAACCTTGGCGCAGAAAGATAGTAATAGACCTTACTATGAGTACTCCGAAAATTAACTGTGTTTTCAGCCTACTGTCTACCCCAGTAAGCTCTGAAACGTGTGTTTGTAATAAACAGTAACTCCAATGTCCTTTGCGGGATGATCTCTTCTGTCAAGGAGATTGAGGTCAGTTGGCTGACTGGAGACCATTTTGGCTAGATTTTAGGGAATAAAACATGGATACTAACATCACCATTATCAGTGACGTCATTGCCCGTGAATTAGTCAACTGAATGGAACGACTCAGTTCGCACCTTGGATCTCCCGCTTGGAAAATGAAATTAATTTAAAAGCCTTGAGCGCAAAATTGGACAGCGTTCATGAACACCTTTTAATGAATTAGTCAAGTATTCGACACCCAAATTAAACCTGCCCGAGAGGAAGAACTGACGCTTCAATGAAACGAATTAGACTTTCCAGCACTGCATGCAACGAAAGTCTCTCTGTTGTGACCAACCTCGTTATCCAGTGCTGCAATTAGGAGTGGTGTAAATGGGGCTAGGCACCCAGGCCCAATGCAGGGGGGGGGGGGGGCAGAATTCAAGTGGCAGGGAGGCCAAAAAGTTCAAAATCACGATGACTCCAAAACTGTTTGGTCGGGATGGGGACAACTTTAATCCAGAATTGTTATAGTCATTAGGAGGGGCCCACAATTCCCCTTGTACCCATCCTTGGAAAAGACTAGTTGTGGCAGTGTCATTACTATCTGGAATGAAGTTGTCACACAGTCAAATCCTTGGAGGGAAACATCTAATTTATTTAGATTGGTAAAACTCCTGGTATCGATCAGTGATCTTTTTAATTTTTCTTTAAGCAATCATAACTGTGAACTGAGAGTATTTTCGTCGGATAACATCTGCAGCAGTTGTCATCATATTAACAAACTGCACAAATGTGATGAGTGTGAAGCTAAATGTGTGCTGGATAAAATCCAAATCAAATCTGTCAAATTCGCCTTTTCTATACGTGGTTATTCCACACATCAGTTTTGAAATTTCGAAAAAAGCAGCAGGAAACAGTTTTACAGTTATGGAATTCTTCATACAAATGTGCTGAGTGTGCACACCCTCCTGAAATTTACCAACCTGAGAAAAACGTTTTAATAGCCAAATTCCGCAAACAGATCATCGTCCAAACCACTCAGGAAATCTGTGGAAAGCAGACCCATTTTCCAAGCTACAGTTTCCAGAAACGGAGCGAACCCGTGCAAATGTGTTGAATGTGGTGCAGCTTTTTTTTTCATTCATTCGTTTTAACGGCTGGGTTAATTTACACTGTACGCATCAGCGAAGTTTGTAAGTTTATGATTATTCCTAGTCCTGTGTGCAAAATTCACATTCAAGCACAAAAACTCACATTGCCCGAAGGAGAAGACTAGATGTTTGCAAAAATTAGCAATCTTAGAGCTTCAAGTGTTCCTTTGCACATAGGGTGATAACTACTACCAGCAGATAATCCTATTCTACTGATGTGGATACAGTTAATCGACTAAACGATCCATGTCACAAAATCATACTCTCCAACAAAACACATGATAACCATGTTGGAGATACACCTAACAAATATGTTGGCTGCAGAACTTCATCTGTCCTACCATACCTCTTGGATCACCAGACCCAGAACATCATAATCAGAGTTCATCTGTTGTTCACAACCCTATCTACAACTGAATATAAAAAACGTCGCTATACGTCGTAAATACACGAATAATCCAAATGCTGTTGTAAATACTGCAAACAAGGTACGAGTACCGGTGCCAACCAAATTGCTAAGCTGAAAATAAGCACTCCTACAGCTGAGGTTCAACTGCTGCTTTAAGAGCTCACATCTCTCAACACCCATGAATTTATTGTCATTGGGGACTCCCACAACAGAAAAGTCCACCTTGCAAATTATGAAAATTCAACAATTTGGCCATAGCTAGGCCTGCGTGCTGAAAAACATGCATCGCGTGTCTCACAGGCACTGTTCAGGCTGGAAACTCCCTAACAGTGGTTCTCTATGTTGGCAGCAATGTACATATAATGTTCCTCGTGGTCATATAGCGAGGCACCTATCAACATTGTTGATAAGATTTTTCGAGCACGACCTGATTGTTACTGGGTGTACTACCTTAAACTGGAAATAGTCCCCCTGGTCATACTAATTCATCTCCTACTGCGATAGTTAAATTGTTATTATGGTAAGCAGCGCAAACTGCACTTTGTTGTTGTCCGGGATAGCCTGTTATGCAAGAAAGGTAGTTTTACAAGTGATGGCGTCCACCTTATTAGGTCAGGCAAAGCTATTTGACTCTCAAGGTTAACTGTGATATTAACAACACGAGATCTGTAGGAAACTGGAATAAACAATGGGGTGCCCCTGTGGTGTAATCAAACAGCACTTCTACCATCTGTTACGGACTACTCCAGCACTGTATATTTTACTAAACCGTTTGATCTTAATTATGTCCCATTTTAACGCCCACAGCCTTGTCGTTAAGTTGTCCGAGTTTAGACTATTCCTGACAGCTTAATTATCGACAACCTACCACACAGAATTGTCAGGAGGGATCGTGGGTCTCGTGGTGGAGGTTTATTTGTTGCCATTAAGATTAACATCGTATTTAAGGCAAGCAAAGTTGCTAATAATGCTGTAGCCGTTTGTCTCAACCTTGTTCGTGATGGCATTAGAATTACTTTGGCTTACATTCAAATGGTGACGACCTTGATGGGGTTCGTGAAATGTCTTCCTTTCTTAGTGAAGCTGTGAAACTTCACTTCTCCAATGTCATTTTTAGGCATCTGAACATGTCTATTGACAAGGATTCTGATAGTGTGGGGAAGCTCTCTCACCACCTTTTTGTCCAACTCTGTCTCTGTGCTTGACATACACAGCTTGTTACAAAAATAACTCGTCAACATTCTCTAGCTTGTTCTGGTAGATGGCAACAGGCTTGCATACCAAGTTAAAGTCGAGGATCACTTTGGTAGCAGCGACCATAATGTTACTTTTTCCTTGCAAAGTTTGCCCCCTCTCCTTGATCCTGCTTTAGCTAATCCTCACTGTAAAGTTGACTACAGTATTTTAAAAGTGCTTTTAAGTGAATTACCTGGGCTTCCATTTTCAGTGGCGTTAACGATGCCGAAATTATGTGGCGTAAGTTTTCAGGAGTTTTAAACTCTTGTGGTTTTAAGTCTTGATTTGATCAGCCAGTCAAGTCTAGTCAAGACAGTTTTAATCGTTTACTAATTACAGGTAAAGGAAGGCAGTTTTACAAAAGCCACTTATTGAACTTCCTACTATAAAACTAACCTCTGGTGCAGATACAAAGTTCAGCGATCTCCTTCAATTTTCAGTAATTACAAGGCATGTCAAAAGCATTACTCTGAATTGACATGAGAACTTGAGATTACACGTGAGCATAAGTTCATGTGCGAGGGATAATTTAGCTTTCCTTTTTAGATATGTTAAAGGGTAAGACAACACCTAGACAAACCATTCCACCTTTAAAGGAGATTTTAATTACAAAACAATTGGACGTATCCTATCTGAATTTGTTCAAATAATTTTAGTGTGGATAACAGCGTTTTACCTGTATTACCTTGGCCTACTGGAGAAGTAAAAATGTGCAAATTGTCCTTTTCATGGCTTAAACTCTTCTGTGTGTATTACCTGCTATAAAACTTATCGTTTAGTCCTCCCTCGATGGCTACTCTGCATCTTTCTATAAGGAAATTAGATTTCCTATCTCTAAATTTTTTTAACATGTCTTTTGCTTCTGGTAAATTCTCCAAACTTGGAAAACTCCAAAGTGAACCCCATTTTAAAGAAAGATGACGCACCAGAGCCTTGTAATTACAGGCCAATTGCTTCTGTGTGCCTTGTAAGGTTATGGAACGTACAGTGCGCACTGTGATGTTTTCCTTAAACCGCGAATATAATATTTTGGCTGATGACCAGTTTGGATTTGTACCAGAGAAATCTGCAACCCTTCAACTGCTTTCAGTTCTTGAACGGTGGAAAATGGTGCATTTATAAGGAGCGATTGGAAGCTGCCAACTGTCTTCCCAAAAGCCCTGCAGTACGCTGCCGGCTCTACCAAGTTCGACCGAACTTGAAAAGACAGTGGCTGCTTTCGAGGCCTTTCACGTGATTAGCAAATTTATTTAAGTTTACTGAATCACTGGTCGTAGTAAGATAATTTATAGGAAAAGGATAAACAACAGTGGCTACAAAACTGATCCAAGAGGAATACCACTGATGGCAGAAGACACAGTAAACGAACTATCGCATACTACCACGGACTACACGAACTGCATGGATGATGGCATCTGTGTTGATGCATTGATTTTACTAAGGCTTTTGAACCCAAGGTGCACAGTAAGATGTTGTTAAAATGGATCATTCTGGGTTTTACGGGTCAGCTACTAACGCGGATTTCCGACTTCATCTGCAATCATGTAGTCCGTGGTAGTAGGCGATAGTTGGTTTACTATGTCTTCTGCCATCAGTGGTGTTCCTCTTGGATCAGTTTTGGAGCCACTGTTGTTTATCCTTTTCCTATAAATGATCTTACTGCGACCAGTGATTCAGTAAACTTAAATAAATTTGCTAATCATGTGAAGGCCTCGAATGCAGCCATTGACTTTTCAAGTTCGGTCGAACTTGGCAGAGCCGGCAGTGTACTGCAGGGCTTTTGGGAAGACAGTTGGCAATCGCCCCTTATAAATGCACCATTTTCCATATTGGTTGCTCGAATGTGTGCTACGACAGTTTTTTTTCCTGGGCACACCTTACCGAAGACTAGACTTATTAAAGACTTAGGGATCTGGGTGTCGCGTGACCTTAAATCTACACCTCACTGCAGGCACATTGTCAAGATTGACCGTCGAAGAGCTCCTATATTTAAAAAATAGTTTTCTCTTCTGGAGGCACGAACATCCTAATCTGGGTGTTCAATCATTGTTAGGCCATTGCTCGAGTATGCAAGCCCTGTTTGGTCTCCTTAACAACTTGGTGAGATCGACGCATTCGAATCGGTTGAAAGACACTTTACTAAATACCTAAGTGGTCTCTGCAGCAATTCTTACGAGGTTAAGAAGTTAAAGGCTAAGAAGTTATAGGCCTAACGTAGCAGGGAAGTCAAATTGCCGAAGCAGGAAATTATTTAAAAAAAAAAAAAAGACGTTCAGCGTAGTTTGCAGGTATCGACATACACATCCTGCATTAAAAAATGCTTAAATCAATGAATTTAATTTTATTTGGCCAGGTGCATATAAAATGCATACATCTGCCGGACGTTGGGGTGTTCATACTGTAACTATCAAGTGATATTCCATCCCTTGCCACAAGGTCTTCTGAGAGAGAATCCGTGGGTTTCGTTTCTTGGCTCCAGGCCAGTTCATTCAATTTAATATTCAGTTTTATCTGACACGCGCGTGAACTGGTCTTGAACGAGGGTGCGAGACCCGCGATTGTTACTCCAGTTGGCCTTGGCTTGAAGAAGAACCATCTCCTTCCCCTTAACGTGTTTCAATGCTGTTTCATGCGAGTTACCGCAGGCCTATGCTAATCGTAACAAAGGTGATACTTTTCACACTTACTATTAGGTTAAGACCAAAGCATAGCATTTTTTAATGTGGGTTAATGCAGAAAATAGTTACAAGCAGTCGTGCCACAATTGGCCGCGTTGGGTCTCGACCCGGTACGATACGTAGTGCAGTGTAACATTTGTTAAACACTATGCAATCCCTACAGGCTGTCTTGTACGCCACTCCTGGTTCGGCTGACATTCTCTTACCGTGTTACTTAAAGTTTACGTTAGTACTATGCTGTACAGTGTTTTTGCTTATTTCACTGATTTTAAATTTCTTTCTTTTTTTTTTTAGTGTACCACTTTAGTGCTTTTTTAGGTAAATAGCACGGTGGAAAATGGAAGGTGATGAGATCAGCAGCAAATAAACGAAGAAAGTCGAAATCAATGAAACTTTACACAGATTTCCATTACTGCTCTAATCAGACAATGTGCATAATATTGGCAAACAGTAAAAATTTGGTTGACGTTAAAAAGTTAAGAGGTACATTCCTCCATGTTGGCTTTCTGTATGGCATTCCTCACTAATGGCTTAGTTCTAATTTCCCTGTTGGGGTTTGTTTAACACCTCTGTAATGTGTGGCACAGTGACAACCCGGACCACTGCACTGTGACTGTGGCTGGCGCTAATGACCTTGCTGTCGACGCGTCATTTAGCCTCAAACCCCCCCTCCCCCTCATTACCGTAGCATCAACCAGCTCTGATTGCCAGGGGGTTCCGTCATTCCCCCACCCTGGATAGAGATTGTAGAGATTTTAGGAAAAGGTACCAAAACCGAGTATTCGAACAGTAAAGCCTCTAAACATGGTAAAATCTGAGGGAATGCAACAGAATAGAGGACGAAGGAGACGACAGCTAAAATAGATAGCCGTAATTCAACCATAGGACGTCCCTTTTTCTGGTTTGGGGAAGTGTAAATTCAAAGTTACCACTCAATAATCAATACTATTTTAAGACCAGAGTTTGTTGTTGTTTGGTCTTAAGGTAGCACGAACCAAAACAGAGTTATCTCCCCCAAACGATGAGAATTTGCTTCAGTGATACAACACTGAACTACATGCTTTACTTAACAACAATGAACACAAAGATTTAGTACACAGCATGGACAACATCAGCGCGTATGAAGAATTGCTGTTTTCTCACTGCTAAACAATGCTAGTTTGGCGGCCTTCTCGACAAAGATGAAGACATGTAAATCTACTCATCTTTCAGCTTTCATCTTGTAATTGTTATGGAAAAAATCCATTTCGTCAATTTGGACCAAAATATGTGATATCTCCCCAAAACAAAACTTGTCAAGGATTTCCGCCAAGCTTTTTCGGCCATTTGAAGTCGTGATATTAACGCCACGCTCTTTCGCCAAGTTTATTCCCCCGAATAAGACGTCAAACGTGAAATGAAATACTTGAAATTGTGGAATAAGAAATTTTCGGATTTTTATTTATCCTTTGAACTACTACTTAGTCGATTAACTTGGCGAAAGAGCTTTACGTTTAATGTCACGACTTTAAACGACCGAAAGTCTTGGCGGGAATACTTAATAAGTTTTGGTTTGGGGATTTAGTTTCTCCATTAGGAATTTGCTAGAGTCCCTCTTTTTTTTATTGATCATATCAGCTTCCTAAACTCAGCCATAGCTCAGTTGTCAAGACTTAACTTTTGTTTATTTTCTTAAAACATGTTCACGACAAATACGTGGCTTTACTCTTAGACGGTGGCTTTATACTTAAGCAGACGAACATTACTTTGATTCCAGGGTGCCGCAGATTGGAAAACTTGGGGGAACGTCCCTCGAACTCCCGCCCCCACCCTTATTTTTTGTTGGATGTCCTTATGATAGATACTAAAAAATATAAAACCTATAACTCACTTAAAGATCATAAGTGAGAGCAAATAAATAAAAATAATAATAATAGGCACATAAATAATGAAACTCAAGACGTTTTAGTCTCAACCGAGACCATAATCAAGTCATAAAAGGCAACAAGTAAATAAGAAAAACCAACATTCAGCTGCACAATCAAAATTAGGCTAGGGTAAGTCATAAACGGATCAGAACCTTATGCAACGATTTGAAGGGTTGTTGAGGGATAGGCAAAAAGAAATAACAATAAATAAAAAATAAAAAAAACGCGGAAACTTCAAGCAGTACACGTACGAAGCATGCACGATGAGAAACAATCCTAGCTTGGATAGGTAAGCTCTTTATAGGAGGCTGCCTGGCGGAATTTCGTACTCCTATTCTTTAAATATTTCCTAACTCTAATTCTTTACAGTGCTAGATTGGGCTGCACGTGATTGAGTACAGGGGGTTGTTGATTGCAATGCACAACGTTTCAAGATTAAGACGAGTGCGATAAAGTAGAGGAATTACAAAAAGGAGTTTAATTTCAGAAAGATTGGGTTTTTTTTTTCTCGCGGTGAGAAAATGCTGAACCAGGGAATTGGACTGATCTTAAAAGTTTAAAATTTGATTATTTGCAAGTCAGGTGATGGTGCACATTTTTTTCACTTCTGCTGTACAGGTTTTAAATTTGCATGGAATTTGGGAAATGGTGTGTCTGGTTGGAATAACGAATGCGTCAGCCATCAGGGGCGCGAGGTTGTAAGATCGATTTAAAGTTGGAATGTGTTTATCTAACCAGTTTTATAATTTTATGGCGAGTTTCGAGAAAGGTGCGTAATAGTTGGATGATACCGCACCATGATGTACTAATAAAAACAGAATTGGGAGCAAGCATGGATTTTTTTCTTTTTGAAGAAAAAACTACTAAAACAAAAGCAAAGACTAATGAAACAAAGGCTATATTCGAGGATTGCAGTACTGTTCCCAGGGTTTCAAGTTTAGTAGGCCCCAGGGCCGTAGCTAGGAGTCTTTTATGGGGGGTGAGGGTAAACTGGCAAATTTACGCCCCTCCCCCACCTCCTGACACGATGAAAGAAAAACACAGTCAAAACTACTACCACAACGAAAACAATTGAAGAAATTGAAATTGGATAAACTATTTTATGCCTCTTCAGTCTTTTTTTGTAGAGGGGGACGATACAATTGTTCCCCCTTCCCTTTAGTTACCTATTCCATCGAAAATGTTGCGTTCTGCTCTTTTTTTCGTTTGTCTCTCCTTCCCCATTTTCAAAAAAGTCATCTCTTATTCATTGTATTCTAGTATTTGACTGTATCGCGCGATTTTCTCGAACTCTTCAATAATTTGTAGCCAGCATATGGAAAATAACAATTTGGTCGGTGCCTCGAACCAACGGATAAGAGAAGACTGGAGAAAGTTGGCCCCTGCGGTGGAAAAAAACACTTTTATTTACTTCACAAAGGTCCTCAGTGTACCGCCTGGAGGCCCAATTCGGCGCATGAAGCACTTTCGTCTGGCACACCTTTTGTTGTTCTATTTCATGATAGTATTATCCACCCAAAACCAAAACTGTATAAGAGCAGCCGCCAAGTTTCCAAAAAGGGACAGTCCTTCAAAGTAGTGATATCATTCAACCAGAGAAAGGCCGCCAAGGTTAATCCTATTAGCCAAGTTAATCGCGCCTACTAATAGTTCGAAAGTTAAATGAAAACTAGAAGATTGCTACTGCATTTAACGCCCAAAGTATTATTCCGTGCGATTAACTTGGCTAATAGGATTAACCTTGGCGGCCTTCCCTGGTTGAATGATATCACTACTTTGTTGAAAGGCCGACCCTTTTTGGAAACTCTGCGGCTGCTCTTACACCAGTTTTGGTTTTGGGTGGATATCACAACTTTCATAGGCCTGTGAACACAAAGAATTCCACTGTCTAATAGTCACCTCTACCTTTTTTGTCTGGAGTATCCATAAATTTTCTAATTTATAATTTTTACGTTTGCCATTGCCCAATTAGCCGTTACACCAGGCAAATGGACGTGGTTTGGTTTATTGTATGCCCACGTTTCACATGCTTAAGTCTATTTAAGCCGATTTTTGAGCGCACTGGCTAACAAACGCTGATTTTCGTTCGCTTCGCTCACTCAATCAGCGCATCCCCCTTCACTTGGCCCTCCCGAGGTTAACGTTAATCATTCAATCATGAACACATACTACAAACTGACGGAATAGTAAATGTTCATACGGTTCTAATATTCTGGTGGCAGGCGAAGATTACTAAAACTAAACAACTCACCAGCTGTTTAAAATTATTCGCCACTTACTCTAGACTGCAAGAACAGTAAGTCTACATAAAATAAAATCCACGCTATTGAGAACACGTTCCCACCTGTGCTGGCGGTGTGAATTTTTTTTCCTAATCTTCTTTCCAGCAAAATTGTCCCTTTTATCGTGGTGGGGCAGATAATTCAGTTTGGATTTGTGTATCGTAAAAAAAACAAGACCAAACCTTTGCAATAAAAGATCTAGACGCACGCTAGTGTGTCCCCGCCAAGTAACAGTAGATCATCCCCTTGTAAACATCCGATTGTTAAAAAATTGATTGTTAATGATAAAAAGGCGGCTCACTAGCAGACATGTATCTGTTAACTGTAAGCAACTGAAAGCTTATTTTGGCATGTTGAGGATAAATCCCAATGCGACAGAAATGTTTCAAATTGTGGAAAATGTAAGGGGAAGGGTCAGAAATTAAGAAAAACTAAAATTTAAAGGATGAGTGTCCACCAATCATAGAGAAAAAATGCGTCAATAACGTTGTTTTTATGCTACTGTCTAGCTAGCTAGGCTACTAGCTAATAAGATTTTTCCCATGTTAAATCCCATAGACTTTTTGCTCATGGCTAGCGCAAAATTGAGAAGGCCTACGTACCTGAACTTTTGCAGACGGATGCATGATGATCTGAGGATGGTCCTTTTGTTGGTTTGGGGGTTGTAGGGGTCAGGACAAATGCGCGGGAGGGTTTTGAAATTCGCCACTTGCGAATTTAAATTTTGTTTCTTCTCCAAGTTGCAACCAAAGATTTTAAGCAACAATGGCTTGAACAATCAAGACTGGTCCTTAGGTTTATTGTAAAAGCCTGGACGAACTAAACAGGCGGCTACAGCGACTGCCTAGTCGCACCGATCTTCTGTACAGTTCCTCCACTTCCAATGTTGAGGAGCACACCTCTATCATGCACTACAACTGCTGTTATTATTTAATTTAGTTACGTCGAAGCAGTCTATTAAACAATGGACGTTGTAAACAATGGTCGTCAATATCTGGTACTGTTGCGAAGTTGAAAAAAGCGACGGACAAAGTCGTTGCAATAGTCTTCTCGCCGGTTACGGCGTACTGAAGACTAAAACTGAACTGTAACGAAGGACAAAATAAAGAAACATTAACGTTGCCGTGGATTGCGTAAGAATGAAGGGATGTACGTTAGATGATGGTTACGCAACAATACGAGCATACACGACCTAATGGTTTTTTTTGTTAATAACTAACAAATAAAATGCTTCGCGTTTTGCTGTTTTAGTAACAGCGACCTTCGGGGGTTTCTGCATGACTAAATGTGAACGAAATCTTGAAAAATTAAGGGGAATGTGCAAGGATAAACAAAACAACTGAAGGCGATGCTCTGATTGAGTGAGCGAAACGAACGAAATCAGCGATTGTTAGCAAATTGTGTGTAAAAATGGGACTGAAACATCTTAAACAGACGGTGTAACCTTATGTACGTTCACAGTCCTATGAAAGTTGTGATATCCACCCAAAACCATAACTGGTAGAAAAACCCGCCAAGTTTCCAAAAACGGTCGGCCTTTGAAGGTAGTGATATCATTCCACCAGGGAAAGGCCGCCATGGTTAATCCTATTAGCCAAGTTAATCGCACCGAATAATACGCAATCTTCTAGTTTTCATTTAACTTTCGAACTATTAGAATGTGCGATTAACTTGGCTAATAGAATTAACCTTGGCGGCCTTTCCCTGGTGAAATGATATCACTACCTTCAAAGGCCGACCGTTTTTGGAAACTTGGCGGGTTTTTCTACCAGTTTTGGTTTTGGGTGGATAAACATATTCTGTCTCTTAGTGAACCACCTATTTGTCAAAACAGTGCATTCTGACAATTAAGTACTAAAACGATAAGCGTGTAACACTTAAGCATGTTATAATATACTGTTGGATGACAATACAAACAATGGTTACAACAATAATTTTGCACTTACGAGCCACTTCAGGGCCACGTGCTTCTAGCTGCAACTCTCATTTTATAAAAAGGCACTTCCCCATATGACGTTTTACCTGTCTGCCGAAATTTAGATCTGGCAACTTTCCCTTATGAGCTGTAGAGGTGTCTATGAGAATTAACATGGGAGCCTGGTGATTAGCTATACTAGTCACACTCAACGTTATTGAGGGCACATTTTCTCCATAAAGAACACCTTCCCACATTTTCGTGTTGAGTTTTTCTTTGTTACTGGGCCCAAGACACCTGATTCAAACGATTTGTAAAGATTTCTACCGCATGGGGAATTTACACCAGTATGCTGAAATCACGTATAAGTTGGTTTCAGTTAAAAGACACAGTCTGCTAGTGAGCCGCCATCTGACAACAATTACACTCTAACAATTACGCTCTAACAATAAAGCTCCAACAACAATAAAACGTCTACTTGACGGCGACACACTAGCGCGTGTCTAGATTCAGTTCTTTAACTGTTGGAAGGTGCATTTTCCCTTCCAATGAACGAAGTGTCCTTCGCAATTTGCGAAACTAGTGAAATGACGACTTTGTTCAGGAATGACTGGCGAGCGCCTGCATGCACCGTGTCTAAGGAAGGGAGGGATGTTCAGTAAAGAGTAAATTCTCACTGTAATTATAGGAGGGGAGGAGATGAAACATAATAACATGTAATTAATATACCAGAACATAACACAACCAGTATTTGGCATTGGGGAAGGACGAACCTGGAAGGAGGAGGGAAGGGTGACGATGTATTACAGACGAGAAAAATCCGGCATGCCAAAGATGAGCAACTTTCCTACACGGCCATCAGTTTATAAATGTCAGTGAGCTCTTTCCTATGCGATTCGCAGGATAGAGTACATAGTGAGACTTCGTCGGCCATAGTAAATATTTGGGTAAAATGCTGATGTCGATAGTGGCTCCCCCTTTTGAAACGGGGTGCAGGCCGCCTACCGTCGCCTAATGACTGCCTCTCAGGCTCACAGCCCGTCATCGCTTCCTGATGAAGATGAGGATGATGAGTAGACGGCTAGAGGTAAAATTTAGCTGCAGATATCCAAGCGGGAAATATCTACTTTCAACGAGCTACCGCCAGAGGGTGCCGTCGTCAATGAACCCACGTTTACGTTAACTGAGCGTCGTCATGGAGATTGAAACTATTTAGCGTCACTAAAATAAAGTAATCACGATAAGAATACTGAATTAAAAATACGATAGGCCAGATTAGGATATTAAATTAATTTTAAGGTAGGTCAGAATCGGCTGATCAAGTTTTTTATTTTTTTTAAATCCAGCGTTCATTTGTAAAACGGCTTGCAGTTACGAGTGGAGCTAAGGACGACGGACATGGTTTTATGTGCCGAGCTAGGCACTCGGTTGAATCTTCGTCCGAAGTTCATATTTTTTATTCTTACGTCAGAAGTTATTGCCGCTGATAACCTGGTTCAATGACGCCAACGATAATTTTTAATTTCAAGTTTCGCCACCCACGGGAGACTGATGATGCCTTCTGGTGAAGTGACTAGAAGCAGGTATTATTTTACCTCCACGTATTCAAAAAAGTGGCATTATCTTCTTATCTACCAGTGTTGGTTTTTTTTTTTTTTTGGGGGGCGCCCCCCCCCCCGCTGGGTTCTCAGTCGGGTACAATGGGTAAAGCAACTGGGAAAGTTAGGGAAAGATTTTTTTAAATTTGAAACGCGTAGAAAATTAGATTTTCTTGTTATGAGTTTTCGATATCCCTTGTTAAGGTATTAGTTTTCCTAATCCCACGTTAAGGATGTATTTTCAAAAACTTTTTAAACTGATACATCTAAGTGTTAATTTTTCAATCCGTCAACAATCGAGACTGTTCGCGTGTGGCGGAGATGACACGAGCGGCTAGAACATCTACATCCTGTGTGGCGCAGTTTGGACCGCAGTTTGAGACCAGTGGCGACAGCCACCTAATCGCTCGAACCAGTCTGAGAAACACGAGATGAACACGCCTCCTCTCCGACTTGTTTATTTTTATTTTATTTTTTCTTAAATTGGGGCAAACGCACCGTAAGGCCATGGTGAAGGCAGAAGTTAGCATTTCGCGAAGTTGGCCGTGACGTTACCCAGCTTGCCGGCAGGCACGCTGGAGGCTTCTCTGCGCTGTGCGCAGAAGCAAGAAACGGGCGACAGTGAAGGATTTGTTTACACAAGATATTTGACTGGGTCTAGTAGAGTACGAGTCAAGTTTACTAGCGACACGCTCTCGCTACTCGACCGTGTCAACTTGCAAGGCCGGATTTACGTAACGACAATTTTCTCGGTCACTTGGTTAATGCTAAATCTGACGGCTGCTTATCACCTTTACCGGCGAATGCGGCTTCCGACTGTCTATACGTAGTAACAACGGCAACGACGCAGATGTTCTCTTACAATGCGTGCAACATGACATCGTCAATTTATGGCAACAAGAAAACAATTTTTACTGCAATACAAGACGACGGACTGATTTCTGAATACCGGCGATTTCCAGTCGTTGGCAGCTTTCGGGAGTTAATTTAAACGAAGAATTCGGCGTTCATTCTTTAATAGCTACGGGGGGGCGGGGCCAAATTTTTTTTTAGAGGGGGCGTAAAAACGATACTTGAAATAACAAAAAAAGTACGAACTTTCCAATCCTTCTCCAGATGTGCTTGGTTTTTTGTTTGTTTTTGTTTATGATGCGTCCATATTTTATTGAAACCACACTAGTTTCGGCAGAAGCCACAAGCTATTCGTTTTGTTGAAAAATTTTTTTGGATTAATTTAAACGGCAAAAGTAACCCACCAAAACAGCTACGAAGAGGGACGGTAGACACAGCTATGCAGCGAAGCCAAACCCAGTAGAGCCACTACGATGGAGTCTCAAGCATCGTTGTATTAACTTCAAATCCTGCTCTGGTTTTAGCTAGCATCCCTGATGAGAGCAGCAGTGATATGTTTTCTTTTTTGTCAGACAGCATTAAAATAATTACGCTGCAAAACTACCGAAAACAAATGAAAAATTCTGTGTCTTAAATGTAGGAAACCATTTTGTTTCCCGCTTTTTGGATGAGTTTTGACGTGATGAATCGGCATTTACTTTACACAATTTTTAAAAGGAAAACGAAGATTTCCGCTTTTACATAATGGCTTTTAAACCAGCATTTTACGTCATTCTGCAGGTATGAGACGTCGCTGTCGAGCGGCTCCCCCTTATCCCCCCATTTCCAACACAAACGCACTCTGCGCAACATTTTCCTGAATCTGTAAGGTTCAAATTTAGATTCGAAGTAGGCCACAAACGGCGAACTAATATACCCCTCAGGCTGGGAAGAAATTATTCTGTAACTTACAACTAGATTAAAAGTGATGGTCAGTCTACATTTTTTTCAGTTACCACTTGCTAAAGCAAACTTCATTTTTTTTTTCTAATTTACGAAAGACTAAACATAAATAACCCAGCAAAAAAAGTACTTCGTTTCAGAACCTGGTTCGTGCCTGGATTTAGAGTTAAATTTTTAAAACCAACAGAGAAACTCGGATTGCTCCAATGAATCCTATAGTTCATCGCGCACACCTAATCCGCTTTAAATAGGCCTACTTGAAGAAATAATTTACAAACTATCGAAAAACGTTAACAAATTGAAGTACCACACAAAATTAAAATAAAAGAAAATAAAGGTGCATTATCCCTGTATACAACTAGCCAACATTAGAGAAAAAAAAAAAACAGAGCAAACAAATTCTAGCTTAGTTTCTCCACGGTTTAAATGGTGTGAATATTAGACTGCAATTCGACTCTAAACAGTCCTGCCATACACTGGGGGTACATGGAACTTGTTAAAGCGATGTGAAGTCAATGCGCATTGAACTCACATCGCCTTCAGTTCAAGTCGCTTTGAGCGAGGAGTGGATACATGGACGTAGAGTTACCGCGACTCCGCCCATCCTACGCGTACATGGCATCTGTCCTACGTCGCCTTGAGAGCGAGGTAGAGCTAGAATCCACGCATGCTCAAAACCTAAAATCCGGTCGTGTGCTCTTCAGCGAGTTGTGATTGTTTTATTCGTTTTATTTCTGCATCAAAGAAAAAAAAAATACTTAAAACTAACAGAATTCGATAAAAA